>JADBJO010022959.1:0-10000 GCA_016801955.1 Conus betulinus
CAGTCATCAAGAAGACCGTGGTTTAAAAGAAAGAAGAAAGCAAGTGCTCTCAAAATGTTCCCAGAAGGAAAAACACTGAACTTCACAAGTGCACATGATGTCTATGTTAAAGGAACACAATTCTCTCTGTGTGTTTCTATTTGTTTCCATCAGTATTACACAAAGAATCACATTTAAGACTTATATGTTTATTTCTTCAACCTCTACACCCAGTTTTCGAGGAGCAGGAAGCAATGTTTTAGGAGTCAGCAGGTAGGGGTAACATTGGGGAGACAGACGATGCAAAGTGATGGAGGGGAGGAGGAAACAAATGGGTAACATTGGGGAGACAGACGGTGCAAAGCAATGGAGGGGAGGAGGAACAAATGGGGGTAACATTGGGGAGACAGACGGTGCAAAGCAATGGAGGGGAGGAGGAAAACAAATGGGGGTAAGATTGGGGAGACAGACGGGTGCAAAGTGATGGAGGGGAGGAGGAAACAAATGGGGTAACATTGGGGAGACAGACGGTGCAAAGCGATGGAGGGAGGAGGAGGAAAACAAATGGGGTAACATTGGGGAGACAGACGGGTGCAAAGCGATGGAGGGGAGGAGGGAAACAAATGGGGGTAACATTGGGGAGACAGACGGTGCAAAGTGATGGAGGGAGGAGGAAACAAATGGGGTAACATTGGGGAGACAGACGGTGCAAAGCAATGGAGGGGGAGGAGGAAACAAATGGGGGTAACATTGGGGAGACAGACGGTGCAAAGCGATGGAGGGGGGGAGGAAACAAATGGGGGTAACATTGGGGAGACAGACGGTGCAAAGCGATGGAGGGGAGGAGGAAACAAATGGGGGTAAGATTGGGGAGACAGACGGTGCAAAGCGATGGAGGGGAGGAGGAAACAAATGGGGTACAACATTGGGGAGACAGACGGTGCAAAGCGATGGAGGGGAGGAGGAAACAAATGGGGGTAAGATTGGGGAGACAGACGGTGCAAAGCGATGGAGGGGAGGAGGAAAACAAAATGGGGTAACATTGGGGAGACAGACGGTGCAAAGCAATGGAGGGGGGAGGAGGAAACAAATGGGGTAGCATTGGGGAGACAGATGGTGCAAAGCGATGGAGGGGAGGAGGAAACAAAGCCCTCCAATTTGGATTTATTTTGATTTGTGCGTAGTTGGTATCACACAGTGCATTAACAGACAGAGTGTATGTGTGTGTAAATATGTGTGTGTGTGTGTGTTGTGTGTGTGTGTGTGTGTGTGTGTGTGTGTGTGTGCTTGTGTGTGAGTGTGTGACAGAGAGAGAGAGAGAGAGAGAGAGAGAGAGAGAGCATGTGTGTGTGTGTGCAAGTGTGTGTGCGTGTGTGTGTGTGTGTGTGTGTGTGTGTGTGTGTGTGTGTGTGTGTGCATACATGTGCGTGTGTGTATGTGCGTGTGTGCATGCTTGTGTAGGTCCATGCACACACTCTCGCATGTACATGAATGTAGACATAAACGTTTGAGTATTTTTATCATTCTAATTTCCGCTTCTAGGGAAAAAAAATCAGAATATATACTCATTCAAATCTTCAAAGAATATCACTGACTATCATGAGAAACAAATTAAAATACTGCCACACCTAAAAAGAAAGAAGCAAATACTGTTACATATATATTCAGCCAATAACATGGACCAGATCTGAAATTTAAAAGGCAGTGCATGTGTTTTGTGGTCACAGACATCTATCTATCTGTACAAAACTTGCAACCAATAAACACTGAAAGAAGGGTTTTGTTTCAATCCACATAAATTACTACCATCATAACTGCATTCATAAACCTATATCTATTAACTCACTACTGAGCATTTTAATACCAAAAAACATCAGTTTTACACAATACTGTTCATAATGAATGATGGGGAAAAAAAAGGAAAAAAAAAATTCTCAGAAACAAAAATATGTAAGTGTATGTATACCAGTGCAAATGTTTCAGTATTTCGGCATAACACTTTCTGGTGACAAAGATTCTTGTAACACTCTCTGATATTTGCTTGCTTGATTTGACAATGGTCATGAAACAGTCATGGCATGGTATGAAAAGAAATACGTATGATTTTTTGTTTTGACTATTATATCATCACAAAGAGTTCACGATCCAGAGAAAAGGAAGTGAGGCAGGTGGTTATCAATGAATCATAGGTGGCTATTGATGAATTTAATGAATAATCAAAGTAACACATATGGCAAGAAATCAGGTACATCCATTGCAAATTGATGATGACTGACTGCACATATACCGTTTATATCAACGATAAACAAAAGTCTTGCAAGCAGTTGCTGACATTCATGAAATCATATGAAATATGCATCTGCAATGAAGAAAATTACTAAAATTTTTCATTACACAAACAAGTACGATACTCTGCATTTAATGATTCGTGTGTGTGTGTGTGTGTGTGTGTGTGTGTGTGTGTGTGTGTGTGTGTGTGTGTGTGTGTGTGTGCGTGTGTGTGTGTGTGTGTGTTTGTAAGAAATGTGTGCCATCCCTATTCTTGCCTACAAAGCTTTTTTTTTTAAAACATTTTAGTCAAGAAAAATGACACTATCACTAGACTGATGACTTATCAATCTTAGTACAAACAATCCAAAGGACTCCACACACACACACACACACACGAAATTTGGAAAGGATTTTCTTCAAACTATGCACTTCCCTGCCTCTCTCAGAGCAACAAATGTTTCAGCACACTTTTCATTATCACCCGCAATCATGGCAACCTTGTGTAATATGTGGATGTGAACTGCTGCCTTTCACGAATCGGCCCAGACAACCCATATGATCAGACAGTCTGAGTCTCCTTCAGCAAGCCATGCTGCATGTAGACTACTAGTTCATATACAGGTTCATTTAGTGGAAACAAAAGTCATAGCTCCATTTATGAGCAGTTTCCAATTTCTGTTGAAAAACCCCGCTTCACAAGGTGAGGCTTGAAAAAGGACTTCCTGATATGAAAAAAAAAAAAAAAAAACTGTTAGCAAAATAATGGAATGCCCTGTGCATGCCTGCACCCTATGTGAACACAGCACAGGCTTCCACAGGTGGTGCAGGATTGCTCCCAGCTGGTTTGTTTGGCAGTTGAGGACAGTACTTCTCTGGGTCCCACCTGCACTCTGTATCTCTTTCCGTTAGTTTTGCATGTTTTTTTTTTTTTTAACTTCTATTCTTTTTAATTCTTATTTAAATTTAGGTTGATTTGATAGTACTAGACAACAAAAGAAGAAGTAATTTATGCTATAATCATCAAGTCATAAAGTATTCACAGAAAAAATCATAACCAAGATAAAACCCACAACAATGACAAAAAACAACAAAAGCTGGAAAATGTGGAGTAGAATTGCTCATTGATGTAAGTAAATGTAAAACGTAGTGCTTTGGTTTAAACTGACAAGTTTACATGTACATCCCTGTTTTACTCTTCTGCCTTTGCACTGCAAAGTTTAAGTAGCAAACTGAATTTGAGATGAACAAAACAAGTTGAAAGTTTGTAGGACACTGTCAAGCATAAAAAGACTTGATCACAAGACACATGGAAGGATTGCAGGACATTATGAAGGACTGTATGGATTCCAGGAAATACTGAAGAATGGTTGGACAGGGTGAACAGTCGCTGGATATTATGGATTAAAAAAAAACAAAGATTGTAGGGAACTAAGAACTTTTGGTCCTTACGAAAGATTGCAGAACATGATGAAGATTGTAGGATATTCTGAGGATTGCCAGAGGTTCAAAACAATAGTCAAGTACGACATTACAGCGACATTGGTGAACACGATTATAGGTATACAGAACTGCAGGACATGGAGACATGGGGAACACTATGAAGGGTTGCTGGAGTTTTGACACATAACGGATTATCTGACTTGGTTAAGGACTGTAGGACATTATGGATTGTATGACGTTATGAAAGGTTGTTGGAGGACCTTAAAGGATTGTCCGACATTGTGAAAGATAGTGAAACAAAAACAAACAAAAAAAAAAAAACAGATTGAAAATCATTACAAGGGTTGTTGAAGTAGGCATGAGCCTCTGGTTCATCCCAACATCAGATGCCAGGAATAATTTCTAAAAGCCTGTGGGACAGAACCAAACAAAAACCCTGTAGAGATAAAGAAAGGGAAATGAGGCTGGACTGGCCACACATTATGAAAGCCTCCTACCAGCGTCACAAGACAGGTCATCAACTAGAATCCAGAAAGCATATGGAAAAAGGGACGACCCGATAGATGTGGTATAGGTGCATGGATTCTGGGGGTGAAGACAGCAAGAATGGCAGAGGCCCTGCTCGCAGAAGTCAGCCCTGAATTGAGTCTGCTGGAGGACTGCTGCCACAACCTTGTTTCTCAAAAACATTTAAAGACCTAAGCAAAGTCAACTCAAGTTGGAGTTGGATATTAAAGGATTGTGAAACATTATGTCTCAAAACAAACACTATCAACATGAAGTTGCAGTTGGATATTAAATAGATTGTGAAATGTTATGTCTCAAAACAACACTATCAACATGAAAACCACCCTGTTTTCTGTTCATGGGGGGAAAAAACCCTGCATGTCAGTAAATGGTCAGGCTAATAGCCTTTAGATTAAAGCTTGCACATTCTTATCCTACCAAAGTTATAAGTATATCACAATCCGTTGGTGGGATGTTTGATTATAATGTTGGCATATCACCATCTAGTTCATACACATACTGCCTAATTTCCTGGTTGTATTTCCACTCTCCTCCCTGTAAGAAGACAGACTGACCAAGGAAGACCTCTCCATGTGATTAGCCACACTCCCCTGCCTTTGATTTGTTGTAGCATAATATTGGTCAATTACAACACAGTACTGGTCAATTATGACAAACAACTGGTTATTTAGGTTATCAAAGTCGCCAATATTCTACACACTGTAGCAGCAAAATACAAGGATGCTGGTATAGACAGCAAGCACTATCACAACTTTACTTGTACAAACATATTAGCCAGGCATCCAGCAATAAACAAACTGTCATGTATATATACGTTTCAGATATTACTGCTTATCCATATCCACAACCATTCACCAAGTAATGTCAATGAAAAAACACCATTACCATAACCCTCAACCATCATGTCCCCCCCCCCCCCCCCCCCCCCCCCCCCCCCGCCCCAAAAATGATGTCAAAAACAATGAATCCTGTACTACAACAAAGGAGAAAAACTCTTGAAAAATCAGATATGATTTTTCCCCCTTTAAACTCTCGTTCTCAAGAAAGGAAAGAGAAAAGTAAGAGAATGGTCATATGCATATGATCTGGGCATGATATAACACAGATAAACGATCTGAAGGTATCATCCAATAAGGTCTGGAAACTACACAGCCGAACCAATCAAATGTGGCAACACACACACACACACACACACACACACACACACACACACACACACACAAAATTAATGTTGCAGTGACAAAACTATGTCATACATCTTCTGTCAGCTAAATGCATTACAGTCACATTTTGCTGGGTACCTTCTCATTGTGGAATTTCAGCAAATGAGAGGGTCGATCAGGCTGCAAGAAAGGCAGCCCGAAATGTCGAAGGATCAATACCACTTGACATTCCCTTAGATTTAAGTGAATGTTATTCTTTAATAAACGAAACATCCAGTAAAAAAATTCAGAAATGTATTAGAGAACTCAGAAATTAACTATTACCGCAACTGTATTAAACCCAATTCTGGAAAAAAAATATATTGGCCTCATCAAGACCCAGCCTTGTCTCCATACCTAGAGAAATACAAAGCTTAATGCACAGAATGCGTTTGAATTCACTTCGAACAAAATTCAGCAAAAATGTTAAATGTATGTGTGGAGAAAGAGTTGGAGTTGAACATCTATTAATTTACTGTCCAAGAGCAAAGGAAATTATTAGCAAAACTGGTGACGATACTCCATCTGATGGATCCGGTTCCCTGTCTCTATCTAGATTATTAAATGACTGGTTTTATCTTTACACAATTTGCAAAAGTTTGTCACGTAGTTCAGTTGGTATTTATCTTTAAATTTGTTTAACAATTTTTTTTTTTTTTTTTTTGTGGTTAACCGTTCGTCCTACACATTATTGACCTGCATCGTACTACCTATCCAATATGATTGACGGTGCTCAAGAACTGACAAAGTGGCCATTGGACGCTCTCTCTCTCTATAGTTTTACATATTGTGTAATTGGATTTTTTTTTTTCACTTTAATGTTTTCCTGAGGTGCGGGGGGGGGGGGGGTTGCTTTATTTGTTATTGTAATTGAATCATACAGGCATGCACATGTCACACAGACACACACAGACACACGCACGCACACACGCGCACACACGCACACGCACACACGCACACACACACACACACACACACACACACACACACACACACACACACACACACACACACACACACACACACACACACACACACACACGCATGCGTGCGCGCACACTCACACACACTCACATCGTCTGATATCACTTTTAGTGGGAAGACGTGCATGCACGCATGCATGCATGCAAGCACACTTACACACACACACACACACACACACACACACACACACACACACACACACACAAGCAACTTATACAAACAACTGACAATGATTCGACCCTGTATATAGCAAAGAATCCTTCTGTGCAGGTTATCACAAAACCAAGCTTGTCATGGCAAAATTCACTGGTAACAGAACAATGGGAGGGGGATGGGGGAACACATGACTCCAAGCATTCACAAACCCTGTAACTTCAACTTCTTCAGATTTTGATACAACCTTTCAACAAAGCAGGAAGAAAGACCTGACGGGATAGACTAAAGCTTACTGTCAAGAGACACATTGTTTGGCAGTTCATCAACAGCTTGGCATAAAAAGCATGCACCTTTCATGAGATTGAAGCTGGACCATCATCACCCACCATCACATATGATGACATGGAGCGAAAGTTGTCACCCTTGGTGGACCTGAACCTTCCATATCTATAGCTCAAACCAACATTTCGAGTCAGCTCAAGTTTCAGCTGTATCGGGCCAGTCGACACAGAACCATATCATGGCTGTCAAACTCACACAGGAAAAAAAGTCACATAAAAAAGACGTGTCATCGAAAGAAAAAAATCCTGTAAAGAAACCCACATACAAACAATAAAAGCAGTTAATGACATTGTAGCTAAACCACCGAGATCTTACAGCATGTATAATTTGGTTGTGGTAAGAGCATCAGCCGTTCCCCTTTACTTATTGCTTCTTTTTTAAACATCGGATGAAATTAATTCAGAAAAATACAGTTTTATGATACAGAAAATACTCAGAAAAAGCTACATGGGCACTGCCAGATGGAGAGCTGGTATTCATTCCTGACAGTGTGTACAATTTTCACTATGCAAGGACTAATTTTCAACAACAACCAAAACAACAAACCATGGCATGTCATACATTGCTATCAGATTTAGAAAAATAAAATGTAAGGGAGATAATGAAACCAACCACAGTAAGTGGTCTATAATGGCAGACAAACAGCAGACAACAGCAAAGACAGACAAAACTAAATTCTTCACAAGGCAGACTCAAAGACAGTCACAGAACAGGGGAAGTTTCTAGCACAGAACTTCAATTTCCAGACGGCTTGGGCGCTATTTGTACTAAAAGATCTCTCTGCATCTCCATGGGGACTCGGAAAACTTCAATAATCAATAGGGCGAATGACAGGAAACATTTTTGTCTGTGGAACTTCAAATGAAAATTGCATTTATTTAGATAAAAAGAAAAAAAAAAAAAAAGGGCACCCTTGAGAGCGCCGACCTGTGATGATGAAGAGTCCACTGAAAAGAAAAAACAAACGTGCATGTTCACATCATCAGGATTTTATACAAAGTTGCAAACTTTGATGGCAACCAGCACAGGTGATATCAACTTACATGTACCATTATCAAAGAATCTGTCTTTCTCCAGTTTCATTATGAACTATTTCTGTGCTGTGTCTTATTCACTCTGATTGTAACTTTAAAGTTTCTGGAAGGACACAGAAGTACTGATGATCCTCGAAACCACTGTACGGATAACCCCCCCCCCCCCCCCCCCCCCCCCCTCAAATACTTGATGTGTTCACTCCAAAGCAACATTCCATCTTTTGACACAGTTTGGCTGCCATAAGTTTTGTGGACTTTACCTAATCATGGTATCAGACAGAAAAACCAATGGAAAGATGTGGAGGGAAGCTTTAAGCTTCTTGACACTGGTAAAGATCAGTCAGTGAAAATGTCTGGAACAGATCTGTTTTGACACACAACTTTGATTTCATAACCAGATAAATATACCCTGCCCAATATCAAAAGACTGCATAGTCTTTTTCCAGAGTTCAGAATTAATATAAACTTAAAAACTTAAAGTAAAAAAAAAAAAAAAAAAATCCTCCCCCAAAATGTGTAAAACAGATTTACATTTTAATGGTGTGAAGATGTCCTGGCTGTTTGTAAATTTCTGAGTTCTAGATTTACATTACATAGGACTTGAGCTCAAAGTAGTTGTTAATATGAAAAGACATACATTGCACACAGCAAAGTATTTTTCAATTCAGTTTTACGAAGTACACAAGACAGACAGCTATCTCACTTTATTTCATGAAACTATATCTTAAATCATTTCTTACTATGTCACACTTCTCAAAAACTTGCAGCCGCATTATCACAATTTTTTTAGACTTGGTGTTGAAATGAAGAACACACCCCCCCATTTCTAAAAGGGTGGAAAAAAAAAAAGAAGAAGAGAAAACATCCTCCATATAGAAGGTGATTTGGGAGGCTGCACACTGAAGTATTACTGATGTTGCCAAAACTGAGAATGAACTGTGTTAAGATACACCCAAAGCAGTGAAAAAAACAAGCACCAAAGAAAGACCACCCACACTTTGGCAAAAAAACCCCCACCTATAATCAATATCGTAATGGGACCAGACCAGCTGGTGTGCCTAGACCAGACTAGATGCAAGAGCACCAACATTACCTTTCGCAAATAACCCTTTCTGTCTGGTTCTGTCATTAATGGCTATCTTGCGTGCTGGTTGGTAGGCACATCAGCGCTAACCTCCATTTCCAAACTATCGTATTCTTCTCAACACTAAACCAAAATAAACGTTGTGGTTGTCATTTCTTTTTCTATGACACTAAGCAGAATTCATGATAACCATGATGACAGTACCTGCAACAGGTTTTGTCCCGAGTCACATACGCAAATGCAAGGAGAAAAAAAAAAAACTGTGATTTGTGTGTGCGGAATGATGTTCATACCAGACAATCACAGCTTCAAACTGTGTTGATAAAGTCACACAGATAATACATCTAAATCAAATGTATAAGCTGGCCCATGTGACTTGGTGCTCAGACTGATCAAACCCTGTACGCATCACTTCAAAATATTAGACACCCTGGTAAGAAACTGAGAAAGAAGTATTTCCCTGCAGTCAGATATCATGGTGCTATATGCTGGGTAGGTGTAATGATGAATGGCTTATTCTCTGGGTTATAATGTGTGTCAGCTCTAATATCAAATCAAGTGTCTTCCACCACAAGCCAGACAACATCTTTTGGATGTTCATGATTCCTCTTTTCTTCGTGATTGGTCAGGAGTTGAGAAAGATCAAGTTAATCAATTTTTCACCATCTCCAATTAGAAAAAAAAAAATACACAGCACGTCTTGAACCAAACCCACAACTGATATGAACACATGGAGATAAATAGGAACATACCTGTTTTTCAAACACAAAAATACAAGCACACGACTGAACAAATGAAAAAAAAACATCAAAAGAAAAAGATTACCAACACAGGCATTTTACACCATAGCGCTACTCTGTCTACCAAACTGCCAAACAACATAATACACACAGCTGATATGAATACTTTCTTTCAAAGCAAGAGATTTTTCAGATGAAAGAAATCAATCATCTCTAAAAATGGCACTTCATATACTTCTT
>JADBJO010022959.1:12500-27187 GCA_016801955.1 Conus betulinus
GTCTAGGGAAGGGAGAGAACACCTGTTCCCTGCAAGTTTCACACCAGAAACCCTAAGATCATTCTATCCTCTGACACACCACCCTTTGGAACTATACTAGAATCGAACCAACCACTCCCCACACAGGGATCCTGCTGTCATCACTTACCACAGTAGCCATAGGGGAAGCATAGCAACACACGGACATGCAGCAGCACATCAGGCCCAGGTGGTAGCCGCCTTTGGACATGTGTCACGTTGCACAAAACCGTAAGTACAACAACGGTGAGAACAGGACCATGGAAGCCAAGATAATCAAACGATGAAAATGGCTCTGAAAAACAAAACAAAAAAAACACACACACAAAAACAATATATAAAAAAAGAAGATAAACAGAGCAAAACACCACATCTCACAGAAAAATAGTTCAGAAACGTATCATGTAATGAGAAGAAAGAGCTTAAACAGAAAGATAAGAAACCGCAGCAAATAAAACAGAGTAAGTCAGAAACTTGGTCATGTCATGAACTACAAGAGATAGAGCAGCAGAAGAACAGTTGATAAACAAAATGACATGAGAAGAAAGCATAACAAGAACAACAGGTTAAAAGACAATCATAATCCATAAGGTGGGTGGTAACAAGAAAAAAACAAACAAACAAAAAAAAACAAACGAAAAATATAAAAGAAATAACAATATCTTCAACAATATAAAACAATTCAAAAATATGTGCATGACATGAGTTTAAAAAAAAATGAAATAGAAAAAAGAAACAAAGATAAGAAACTACTGTGAGCCAAACATTGAAAAAAGATATTTGATAACAAAAGTCAAAATATATGGGTGGGGGTGGGGTGGGGTGGGGTGGGGATATTTTCAAAAAAAAAAAAAACAAGTCCATCAGAACATATCTTTCCAGATGCACCACACATATTCATACCAACTGATGCTCCATTCTCAAAAGCACCAATCCACTTTCAACTGCCTTGTTCTTTTGCCATCTCTCTCTCTCGCTCTCTGTGCGTGCGTGCATGAGTGTGTGTGCGTGCGTGTGTGCGTGCGTGCGTGCGTGTGTGTGTGTGTGTGTGTCTTGTCTGTCTACGTCTATCTGCTTCTCTCTCTCTCTCTTTCTCTCTCTTCTCTCTCTCTCTCTCCATTTTCTCGTCTTTATCCCTATTTTACAGAACAAATTTTTCCTCACCTTTTTCACAGTATATGCATAGAAGATAAAGATGTAGATCAACTGTAGAACGGCACTTGCAGCGTTGGTCAGCACCAGGTTAGAATTACTCTGCATCAGGCCATACTTCAGCCACAGGCAACCGCTGGACACACCAACACAGCGACTAGGTTTCTTAGGACCTCGAGATTCAAAACCAAACAACATGCCGGTATAAAGGTATGTAAATCCAGCACCCCAGCCACTGAAAAAAATCATTAACAATGCTACACAGACAAATTGGCTAACCATCTTTTTCTTTAAACTGACACAATTTCATAAAACAAACTCTGGTTAATTAGTAAATGTTCCATGAAAAGAAAAAAAAATCATAGAAAAACTGTAATCTTGGCTGGACAGCCCGAGAATTTCAGGGCTGGGAGGGAAGCCTCAAGTTATCCTTTGCACCAACCTGAAAAATCAATAATTGTGGACAAACATGGGTTCGGTAAACACACACCAAAAAAAAAAAAAAAAAAAAAAAAAAAAAAAAAAAAAAAATTATATGAGTGACGAATTCACAGTCATATCAAACCATTACTCCATGGACACATTAACAGCGGCAATGGTGCGTGCGTGCGAGTGTGTGAGTGTGTGTGTGTGTGTGTGTGTGTGTGTGTGTGTATAAGTGTGTGTGTGTGTGTGTGTGTGTGTGTGTGTGTGTGTGTGTGTGTGTGTGTGTGTGTGTGTGTGTGTGTGTGTGTGTGTGTGTGTGTGTGTGTGTAAGTGTGTGTGTGTGTGTGTGTGTCTGTGCATGCGTGCGTGTGTGTGTGTGCACGTGCGCACACGTTTGAGTACATATGAAGCTGAAGAAGCCCTGTGAGAAGTGTTGAACCACGTTTCACCAAGATCATCAGGACTTGAACAGAACCAGTAGGATGACTGTCCAACCATCAATACTTTTCAAAGAGAAAAGAAACAAAAATTAGAAACGGTTACTGAACCACATGGCATGAGTAAGTAATCCTTAGTGTGGACAATACCACATGAAAATAACACATCTGTGACAAGTGGAGCACACCACATGAAACTTTGAAAGCTCTTCATTCGGAAAAAAAAATTGCATAAAACCCTGCTATGCAGTTCAGCACACATTAGGTCCTTTGACCTTATTACCAGAAACTCAAGAGGCATTTTAAGAACTGATGGTTTGCCAAAAGTGAACCAAAACAAAGAGAAGAAGAAAACGAAAAACGAAAAAAACAACCCCCCCAAAAAAAAAAAACCCAAACCCTGATCACTCGATTCCTAGTTTAGCCCTTCCAGACCTTTACTTTGCAACTTAAAAAAAAAAGTCATAGTTTATGTACATTTAAATTTTCTTTTTTCTGGACACGAGAATCCAAGCCATGAAAATGGGAGCGTGACCACAAAATACTCAACATCAGATACGTGTACTGATCATATCACTGAGGAAGATGTGCGTCAAACCATCAAGCAATAGATCTGATCCTATCAAGATCTACCGACATCAGATAAGAACCGACATCAGATAAGAACAGAAAACTACACTGGTACAACCATATACCAATATCCAATGGCCTTGATAAAAACAACCCTCCCGGGCACTTCTGAAGGAAGGAGACAGACACAACGATGGACCGGGTAGAACAGACAGGAAACTATCTGGACTGATCCAAGTCTCGACACACAAGCAACAGAACTGGAGAAACCTGGTGAATTTTCCTTCAATGTGGCACCCTACTGACTCCCCACAGAGTTTAGGGAGAAGAAGAAGACATGTACCGGTCCTCATGTCAGAGTCATATACTTTCTGGTATCATACGCTAGGCTTGTGCACTAGAGAGAAAATGCACACATCATTATCGGTGGTGCAGAGCGAAACATAAATTTTACCTCTGCAGACAAGACTTACTGCAATTCACACAGATTCTCAATCATGTAAGTCAGAAGACACGAAAGACAGAATGTTCCATACTTCTCATCATTTATACGAAAATAATCATCTGAAAAAGGGAGAAAAGAGAGAGAGAGAGAGAGAGAGAGAGAGAGAGAGAGAGAGAGAGAGAGAGAGAGAGAGAGAGAGACAGACAGACAAACAGACAGACAGACAGACAGACAGAGACAGAGACAGAGAGAGAAAAAGAGAGGAAATAGGAAGAGGGAAGAGAAAGAGAGAAAAGAAAAAGAGAGAGAGAGAGGGGTGGGGGTGGGGAGGAAAGGGAGACAGAGAGAGAGAGTGAGAGTGAGTGTGAGAGAGACAGAGACAGACAGACAGACAGAAAGACAGACAGAGACAGACAGAGACAGAAAAAGAAGTGGATGTAGAACATGGAAATTTATTCACTTTTACCTTACAGCACAAAAGCAATACAGTGTACAATTCAAAGATCATTCATTCACATGACTCTTTAAAATACATCTTCTAAAAACCCGCCCGAAATTTTGTTAAAAATCTTTTCACTGTAAAATCTCAGATCCGATGAAAAATGTTAATCTCTCTCAAGCATTCAAAGATCGCATCAGGCGGAACATCTCTGAACAAGTTTTCATGGAATCTGCAGCAAAATGTTTGTATCTCACATCATGCAAGTCCTAACACTCTAAGAGAATGTGTTTCATGTGAGTGGTGCACGACACAGAATGTACCACGGAGCTTCTTCACTCTTTAAAAAGTATGAATGAGTAAAATATGAATGGCCAGTGTGCAGCCGGCATAGAACCGTTTTCTTCTTTGTGACCACCAGACGTGGATAAGAGGAATTCTTTTAGATTTGGACGGATCTGAAAGAGTTTATTATCTGTCTGTGTATTCCCAATCCTCCTGCCAGAGGTCTCTGACATAATCATTAACTTTTGGTTCTTGATTTATGTAGGGGATATATATGTTAGACAGTTTACCTGTTGTGGCACTCTTGTCCAAACGATCAGCCATTTCATTCCCTCCCATGCCAATGTGACCAGGAACCCAAGCTAGAACTTGGTAAGCATGACCCTTAATTAACCAATAAAAGCATTTGATACTTAAAAACAATGGTTCAAATAACAATTTCACAAAGAAACAAATAGTGAGCTACAAACACCTGGCACTCTGTAACTGATAACATTGCAGCATACTGCATTAATGATGGCAATTTACCTCACAAAAAAAGTGATGAAAGGCACAGGGGATGTAACATCTGTTCCTCCTTTGCGCACAATTTGTACACAGATCTGCCTGAAAAACATAAAGTGACATTTTGTAAATGGTAATCAAGTAAATGTACAATTCAAACACTGATGGGTTAAAAACTGTTAATAATAACAATATGTGAAGATAAAAACATCAACTGACATCCAAATACAGACTATGGACATAAATCATGGTGTGTGATTAGGAGCCAAGTGTGAAGTTCTGTCATTGCTAATTCTAACATGAAATTAACATCTCTCTCTCTCTCTCTCTTCTCTCTCTCTCTCTCTCTTGCTCTCTCTCTCTCTCTCCTCTTGCTCTTTCCCTCCCTCTCTCTTTCGATTTTGTTTTTTGATAGACCTCAGATCTATGCAGCGCATGGAGCAACGCTTCTCACTTCATCTCTTTTTTTTGCTTGTTTCTTTCTTTCTTTTCAGTTTCTTCTTTGTATTTCACACAAAGTGTACACATGTAGACAGAAAAACTGGTAAGTGCATCTATATTTTTGTGCCACTCATGTACCTGTGACATATGCACACACACACCACACACACACACACACACACACACACTCACACACACACACACACACACACACACACACAAACACACACACACACACATTCACTGTTAATCTTATGCTGAGAATCTACATTTTATATTGTTTATTTTGCACTCTGAAATTATCACAACGTCTTTTGCTAAGAAATAATACAGACAACAAAGTATGAACAGACAAAGCAAAAAAAGAATCATATGCTTTTGATTTGAGAGAGAGAGAGAGAGAGAGAGAGAGAGAGAGAGAGAGAGAGAGAGAGGGAGGTCAACAGACAGACAGACAGAGACAGAAAGACAGAGAGTGAGAAAGAAAGAGGGAGAGAGAGACAGAGACAGAGACAGACAGACCGAATAGACTAGAGGGATGGGAGGAGGGGACAAAAGGGCTTTTCAGCTACTGAGTCTGCAATGCACTCATCTACAAATCAGTAAAAAAGTTCAGCTCCATTCATGAGGTACTGACAGAAATTATAAATGTCCACAATTTTACAGGAAAGAGACTGTGGAAGAGTTGAGAGAGAGAGAGAGAGAGAGAGAGAGAGAGAGAGAGAGAGAGAGAGAGAGAGATAGAGATAGAGAGCATGTGTATATATGATGGAGAGAAGAATCTTGAACGAGACAGAAAGGGAAAGGAAGGGATGGAGGGAGGCAGAGAGAAAGAGAGAGACAAGAGAGAGAGAGAGAGAGAGAGAGAGAGGGGGGGGGGGGGGGGGGGAGGAGGCAGAAACTCAACAAAAGCTTTATTCTAACCAAACAAGGACAGAGAGACTGACAGACTGACAGACAGACAGACAGACAGAGAGAAGGGGGGAGGTAAAAGAGAGCATCGGAGAGAGACAGTGGAGTAGGTGAGCAAAAGAAACTAATGTTGAACGGTACATGAAGCTCAGCACAAACAAACATTTGCATTAGGCAAAAAATAAACTGTTGGGAAAATGCAGTGAGAGGTAGACAATGCTGAGAGCTGTATAGATTACTTGATTGAATGAGACAACAGAGAGAAAGAGAGGGGGGGGGGGACTCAAAGAGAGAGAGAGAGAGAGAGAGAAGAAGGGTGGGGGATGAGGGCTGGGGGTGGGGGAGGAGTTGGGGCGACGGAGGGGGGAATGTATGTTCTGTTTAGCAATGAACATGAGATTTTCTCAAACAGGAAGTGAAAGGAGGCACTGGACAGCGAGGTGGGAAGTGGGTATAATGGTGGTGGAATGGGTGGATTAATCGCAGACATTAGATTAGTACTTCTCCGATGTTTTTCTTCTGTGTTCCTTATGGCACGGGCTAACAATAACAAATACATATAATAAGTTTACAGAACATGGCATGAAATTCAAACGCTACACGCTTACAGTCCAACCAGCTGACAGAGAATCGACGAAGCAGAAGCAGCAGTTCCCAAATGATCCTTCAGAAGGTTTAAATTCTCCATCTGTTGTCAACTTTTCCTCCGAAAGAAGCGCCGTCAGCGCCACGGTCAGGGGTCTATTTCTGTTTCCAGACAGACGTCACACCATGGTTTTGTTTTTTTCAAACCAGTTTTTTGTCAAAAACACTGTTGATTCACAACTTACGGCGTAACATCTTGATTCCGTATGAAGCTGAACGAAAACAAAAGGTCTACGTGCACACGTTCGCGGATTCGATTTGCGGGAGTTATCTTTTCCTTAAATCTGACGTTCAACCGGTGACACTGGTGAAAATTGTCCTCCCTCTAAAATGTCTCTATAAATAAGGAGTTTAAATGTAGGGGCGGAATGAGGAGGGTTAGGGAAAGGGAGGGAGGGGACTATTATAATGCGAACAATTTGCTGATGACGCATTTATTTCTATGACAATTTTTTTTTTGCGCCTTTTCCGCTCTACTGGCACCTATAGATGCTTTATTTATTTATTTATTTATTTTTTATATTAAGTTTCTGGTACCGGTTCAGTGTGTGTGTGTGTGTGTGTGTGTGTGTGTGTGTGTGTGTGTGTCCGGATCCCCTAGCCTTATCACCCCCCTCCCCCCATTTCAGCCCCCCCCCCCCCCCCCCCCCCACACACACACACACACACTCCTTTCAGTTCTGCCTGTCAGTGTCACAGGCCTGCGTCCTCTGGGTGGTTGTGTCAGTGTTCGAAGCTTGGCGAGGGACGACTCATTCGCACCGGACCTTCAATCGCTAGATTAGCCTACCACACCAACAATCCAACTGACAGCTGTATCCGAAAAGAACAACCGCGGCTGCGACACCATGTCTAATATGCAATATTACACAGCACAGACAAACCTTACTTCAGTCCACGGACTCAGAGTCTGAGCCACGAGCCAAGAAGGTGGCCTACTCCGCCCACTCACAAAGTGTGCGGTCATTCAAGAAGACGGCAGGACGAATGTCAATGCGGCGCATTCCCACTGTTGTAGCCATGCTACTTGCAAACAGATGAATGTCCCTCTGTGCAGCTGACGTACAGAACCTGAAAGGAAATCGGAGTCCATGAATCGTCGACCTCCAAACTTTTATTTATGACCATGGCACCAGCTGTGGCAGCATTCACGGCAGCTTCAAATTGCCGCTTTTACATAGTCATAAATCACACTCATACATGTCACTCATGCATATCAGCATAATTATAGTGCATGAATGTGGATGTTAGCTCTTTCTATCAGTGTGTGTGTGTGTGTGTGTGTGTGTGTGTGTGTGTGTGTTTTGACCCAGACTCCGACTTCATCATTGTCCCAAGAACCCGAAAGTAGATTACAGGGTGCGATTCAAGTCAGATTTTTTTTTTTTTTTAATGCTTGAAGAGATCTTATCGCGACTTACATCGCCCTCACAGAGTGAGAAGTGTCTCTTCGTAATTATTTTTTCAGTCATGGACGTGTTGTGATATGGGGTTTGTAGATCCAGCGTTAGTGCAGAGCATTTTTATCATGTCTTGTACACGCAGGTTCAAATTTGGTGTATCATAACGCATTCAGCTAATGTTTGATTTCATAGCTTGTACTTCCGGTACAGCCGACCCGAAAACGAGTTACATCGAAGACGTCTTTGGTGTCCTCTTCAACCACACCACTCTGTCTGTCAGTCTGTCAGCCACTCTCTCTCTCTCTCTCTCTGTTTAAAGAATAGCTTTTATCCTCTTTTGCAGCAATCATGATCACCCAGTGGCTGCTCCCTGTGATGTGTCGGTGTTAACTGGGACTGCTTCTGCACGGTCTGGATGTGGCTATGCGTCGGAATGAGCGGGCTGGGAGCAACGCTTAAGCCACCGAGAAGACATGAGAGAGAGAGAGAGAGAGAATTAGAAAAAAAAAAGTGACCATTGCACGAATGATATTGAATGTCCACGAGCGACTGATATTTGATGTGGGTCCCATGGTCAGCTGAACTGTTGCCTACAAGAAATCACGTCACGTGACCACAACGTGGTTGTCATGGATAATCTGTGGTGGTATTCAGGATACTTTTGAGGGGTGGGGGTGGGGGGAGGGGGGACGCAAGATGATCAAGATTTCTAGCTTTTTCGGGTGGAGGTGGGGGGAGTGGACATCCCCTGGGGCTCGCCACCATCTTAATCTTACCCCCCCCCCCCCCCCCCCCCCCCCCCCCCCCACCCCCCCCCCCCCCCCCCCAATCCGCCCCGCCCCCCTTTCCATCTCAACAGGCTGGCAATTTTGCGTTTTTGCTATTTGAAAAACCTCGTGATGCTGTTTGGAACTCACTGTTCTCTCCCCCCCCCCCCCCCCCCCCCCCTCCCCACACCTCTCACTACCTACCCTCTTCCCATACCCTGATCACCATTCGCTTTTACCGTAAATTTGGGAGATGACAGTGCAGTCCGTCCTCCCTTTTAAAGTTTAGGAGAAAAAAACAAAACCCGAATCCCTCATTGTAACTTCCCCCCACCCCCAACACACACACACACACACACGCATGCATGTACGCACGCACGCACGCACCCTCCCTCCCACCTACCCACCCACCCCACACACGTCATGTAACTGATACTTCTTAATTGCACAGCATTAGAAGTATGTTCTACAAACCGTCTTCTCCCGTTCTTCTGAGAAAGTCACTCCTTTTTTTGCCATCATTCTAATCTTTGATGAGTTCGGGACGCTACGACTGAATCAATGTAGCTCACATCAAAGAGAGCAACAAAGGAACTTGGTTTATATTCGTGAATGACATTACAGTTTGCGTCAGCACGGAGATCTATTGAGACGTCCACGGCGAAGGGGGAAAAATTTTCGTGAAATCTATGACGATGGATTGCGCGCACGCGCAGAGAGAGAGAGAGAGAGAGACCGATTCTTTATCGTACGTAGCCATGGGCCACAATGCGAACACAAAAAAGAGGTGTAGCGTTGAGATGGAAAAGGAATAATGACAAAAGCTCAGCGCGTTCAATTTGTTGCTGCTCCTGTTTGTTTGTTTGTTTTGTTTTTTTTTTTATCCCCAAGCGTGCCCTCAGCAGGCAAGCACACAGTGACTGACTGAGTGACAAGCTCAGTCTCACGGATATTGCGACATATACCTCTGACTAACGGAATTAAGTCGGTGGTTGAAAAACTCATAGGCGACTGTCCATGGTTGGTATCATGACTAAGAGAAAAAAAAAAAAAAGAAAAAAAAAAAAAGGGGGGGGGGGGGGGGGGGGGGGGGGGGGGGGGGGGGGGGGGGGGGGGGGGGGGGGGGGGGGGGGGGGGGGGGGGAAGAAACGAAAGACGAAATGAAAGAAAGAAAAAGAACAAAAAAATCGACCCGTGACTGATTGGTTTCTTTATGTGGAGATGAAACACAAACAGAATGATAATAAAGATCAGGCACCTATCAATCAAGAATAGCGGTAGCTTACGAATTTAGAGAAAATGTATCACACCCACAGAAATATAGGCCTACTCAGTGGCACCACATCCAGTAACCAGCATTCACATGAAATTAACACATTTAGACCAGTTTCTCTAACCAGTGCCTGCGACGTGAGCATAAAGTCACCACACACACACACGCACGCACGCACGCACACACACACGCACACACAACACACACACACACACACGATAAGGCACGGTCCCCACCCATACCCGCCTGTAAACATATGCCTACGTAATGTTTTTAGCTTACCACTACCCCATCTCCCACCCCGTCTCTCCTCCCCTCTTTCCACACACATGCCACCCCCCCCCCCCACACACAGAGAGAGAGAGAGAGAGAGAGGAGAGATGAGAGAGAGAGAGAGAGAGAATAAATTGTTTGTTGATTTAAAGGGTATAGGATGGGAGTGACTTAAGTTTTTACAGCTGGTTTCCATGGAGAAGGTTTAATCAGAATAACGTTTCCAGACAGAAGTCAGTTCTTGTATAAGAACGCAGTGAGACTGAAAAAAAAAAAAAAAAAATCATCGGCACCCCATCGATTCCAGGTGGGAGAAAGGGATCTTAAAAAAAAAAAGAAAAAAAAAAAAAAAAGACGTGAGCTCTGGTCCGCAAGCAGCGGCAAACTAAAGCACACACTGGGCCAAATTTGATAAATTCATGGCATATGCATGAACGATTTGTCAGTATTTTGCAGGTTCTGGGCTTCGTCCATTACGCCAAAAAGATGTTGATTCAATTTCGGGTTGCAGCTCAGTGCCAGAATCGGTTCAATGTAAGTAATGCTAAAAGTATGTTTTAGCACATAGATGAAAGATTGTCTTCTTCTTCTTTCCATAGAGCGACCACAATCAACATTTTGATTCTTATGTCATGGTTGTAAGGGGGGCCCACCAGTCAGCGTTCAGTTAAAAAAAAAAAAAATTCCCATTAGCATTGCCAGTTTTGCTGCCACCAAGACACACATCCAGTCCTCAATGGGGTCTCCTCTCACGAGATCCCTCCACAAACATCGCCAATCTTGCTGCCACCAAGACACACCACTCAGACCTTTGCCTTGGGAAGTCCATTCTCACAGGATCCACTCTTCATTTGAATTCTAACTTTTTACTTTTTCTTTCCTTTTTCCGGTTATTCCCTTCCCTTCCCCCTTTTTTGTTTCCCCCCCCCCTTTTTTTTTTCTACTAGAGATTTGCTCCGCCATTTCATCATCTCCCCTGGGCTCCCCAAAATGACCCAGAATGGCGCAGAGCCCTCAGGACTACATTTTATGTATTTACCTCCCCCACCTTCTCCCACTCTCTTCCCCACCCCTATCTACATATGAATCGAAACAGTTTTCTGCTGGCGGCCCCTAGCGAGACCATCCAGGGCAGTGTCTTGATCCGGGGAAAACAAAGGGAACAACACACCATGCGGAAATAGACCCAGGGAAAAAAAAAAAAACAACAAAAAACATTGATAAAGTGACGAAAGAACTGGGGAAACAGACCAAAAGTGGGATATAGTCCTAGGAAAACACAGACCCGGTGGAGCAAAAAGCCTGGAGTGGGGACACAGACCTGGAGAAACGCATGGGGGATTAAATGACCTGGGGGGACAGAAGTTACCATAGATCTATGCAAACGGGCACTCTGAAGGAACAAAGACGTGGGGAAAAGCTAGACATGGGGAAGACACAGACCTGTTGAAGGCAGATCAATACATACTAAACACCTGGGAACTTGCGGATACTGAGTACAGAAACTCGGGGGAACATAAGGCATGAAGGAATATAGTCCTTTGGAAGATTCAGGATTTATCTATCTATCTGTGTGTGTGTGTGTGTGTGAGCATGCGCGCGCGCGCACACGTGTGTGTGTGTGTGTGTGTGTGTGTAAATTAGAAGATGGAAGAAATGTGGTCAGACCAGGCTGCATTAAGTAGAAAAACTGAATTGCATTGTTCCGAGTTTTTGATTCACACGTTTGGGACAATCAGCTTTGAATGAATTGTATCAACCTAAAATGGAGAGGATGAAAAACAGCAATGGTTTTAGAGACTTGCAATGAATTCTGCAGTCATCAAGTCGTCATAGAACAATGCTGCTGGAAAGAGATGGTCATAATGCTAAAAAAAAAGCAATGATTTAGGTCAATGGGTGCAAGAAAGTGGAAGATATCTTGTCATATAATCTAGGAAAGCACATATAATTCCGTTTTTTTATAAATTGTTTTAGTTGTAGCTTACAGCCGTGCATCCATTACTGATCATCAGATATATGCATATGGTGATGATGATGTCTTGGTCCTGTTGTGCTCAACCAGAGATGTATAGTTAGATATCATGTGAAAGATTGTGGAGAGAACTCAGGTTTATTTCATATAAAGGCCATTGCCCTTTATGAATGGGGGCATGCAGAAAAGTAACGATATATGAATTTTACGTAACACAAGAAAAACTGGATGGACTTCTCCTTCACAAGGTCATAACTGATCAAAACTGAAATGCCTTGAACAAGTAAATTGAGAAATTTGTTATTCTTTCATTCTGACATCCATAAGCAGGCATAACCGAAACTCACAGGGATCTCTGGAAAACTTACTTGGTATATATTGCGCTCTTAGGCTAGATAACTTGCAGCAGCATAAAACGAAATGCAGTTCGTCTTCTTTTCTATAATTGCATAGTGGACAAGTCAAATCTATTCCAGTGTATTTTCCATAACAGTACCTGTATTGTGCAATGTCTGAAATTCCCAGTTGAAAGCTGGCCACAATAAACTTCAAGTGTTTGCCTAAATCCATTTGCAGATAAAATTTGAAATCATGTACTGTACAAAATGTCCAATACATGGTAAATCTATCGCTATCTTTGATGTGAGTGTCCCATTTGGGGAGAGAGAGAGGGGGTGTGAGAGAAGAGAGAGAGAGAGAGAGAGAGATTTCTGAAGTGTGTACACAGTGCTCTTAATCTGATTGTAATGTTTATTTATTGGAATGATTTTGGAGAGAAAAATAAGACAAAAATGGAGGTGTACGGACTCAAACAGTTCCAGTGTTTTATGCACGTAGGCTGCATGTGCAAGGCTGTTCAGGTATGCTGCGCAGTGTCAAACACGACCATGCTCAATTTTAAGAAATATGGCCGAGTTAGTAGTCACCGTGCATATGAGCTCGGTGAAAATGTTTTCATTTGCTCAACAGTCACAGATACATAAAGCCTAAACAAACCGTTTTGAAAGTGTTCAATTTGTGTTTGTGTGTGTGTGTGTTGTGTGTGTGTGTGTGTGTGTGTGTGTGTGGTGGTTTGTGTGTGTGTTCATGTGTGTGTTGTGTGTGAGTGTGCTGCAGTGAGACAGATTTATGAATTCCCCCACCCCCTCTAATTGAAAAAGGGTCTCAAGAAATCACTATGCATTTGTCTAAAATGTAGGTGGCCTAGTGGTTAACACTGCAGTCTAGATAGCCAGAGAATTCCAGGACACTGGTTCGAATATCATACTGGATAGGTTTTTTCTCTCTCATCCTTTTCACTCGACCATCAGTGATGGTCTTAGCCTTAAATCCTTAGGGTACATGATACTCTGAGGTCCCTCTGTGCAGCAGTGGACTCAGCAAATGCAAAACAAAAAACAAACAGACAAAAAAAAAGGGCAAAAGGGCGCTGCCTGTGACATTATTCCCTGGGAACATTCAATTTGATGTTGTAAATAAAACAATCCGGAGATAAAGAAAAAAAAAAAGAAGCATGCACTGCACTTCACTCTGGCAGTGATGATGCAAGGAATGCTGAGAAAAGCGCAACAATTATGCATCAGTCCATTTTCCTTCTGGCAACATGCAGTCAAATGAAAATTAAATTGGTGTGTAGTATCAGCAGCCAATATAAATGTCAACACGTCATGATGTGAACCAGTTAAAATACCAGTAAATGCAAACCCTGCGTAACAACAGTCTACCTGGAAAGAGCAGGGTAATTTTCACACACTGACATTTATGATGAAGTTGCACAATGTAATCTCTTTCAGTATCCATTTGTGTTTGTTTAGCTGTGTGCCTTCTTCCTAGTGACCTTTTATCTCTCTCAGCTTCTGATCTCATCAGACCTACCAGAGTACCTGTCTGTCTCAAGGTGTCTTTGTCCTCTCCTCGCTTCATGTGCTCTGACAAAGAACAAGACATATCTTAATCAAAAAGAAAAGGTTTCTTTACCTCAAGACATGATCATGGATCAATAATAGCATTCAGTGTGATATTCACCATATTTGCATTTTACATACCACATATGCATACTTGACAGAAAGAGAACATGGAAAAGCAAACTGCTGTAATTCAGTTGTTACTTGCAGTTCTGGCTAATTTTTGAAGTACAGATAGAAAGAGATAACAAGTGACATATTTGTAATTCAACTGTCACACTTGCAGTTCTGTGAAATTTTCAGTATGTATTGTTAAAAAAAAACACACACACAAAAAAACAAACAAACAAAAAAGCGCCTCTGTGACTGCAGTACACAGGATGACAGAGTCACTACACATTGAATTAAGTTTGAGCAAACGCAGCATGTTTTTTTTCAGCTGAAAACCAGTGCACTCAACCAAACGTAATGTTTTCTTCATGACAAGGAATTTGAATTTCTTTTCCTTTTATTTTTATTATTTTTTGTTTTGCTAGACACATGGTGGCACTAAATGAAACTTGTTTCAATCTTGAAGGCAGGAAGAGTGGTGGAGGGGTAAGGGAGTAACAACAGGATAAAGAGAGAGAGCGAGGCGAGAGAGAGAGAGAGAGAGATAGAGAGAGAACTTAAATACAGTAACAAATGCTGAAGGATCACAAGCACATGTGAGTGGTGAGTGAGTGAGTGGTGATTGAGTGTGTGTTGTTGTGTTGTGTGTGTGTGTGTGTTGTGTGTGTGTGTGGTGTGTGTTTTGGTTGTGGTGTGCGTGCATCATC
>JADBJO010022960.1:0-27183 GCA_016801955.1 Conus betulinus
GGAAATGTGTGTGCTTTGAAAGACAGAGGAAGCAATTCGAAAAAGAGGTGCAGGAGAGGATACTTTAAAAAAAAACAAAAAAGGAAAAAAGAAGAAAGAAAGAAACAAACAGACAAACAACCGGAAGCAAAAGAAAGAAACAAACACGAGACGTTTTGACTTCACTGACGCCTTGACATAATGTCATTTTGAGCTGGTTGTCTTGGTGCAATGGTTCAGTAAGTTTGTCGCTTTCCCCTCAGCCACGATCTTCGGTTTTTCCCTATCTACTGCCCAAATACTGCCAAAGAATGACGTCACATTTTGAAGTCACTTTTTTTCACTTTTCTTTGCCTTTCTTCGGTATTACTACTCCTTTGTCGCTCACTACTGCGCGCATCGCGCGCGCGCACACACCCACACACACACACACACACACACACACACACACACACACACCCACACACGTAACACACTACCCTCACTCCTCTCCCACCATACACACACACACACACACACACACCAAACACAATACACACTCTCAACACTTGCACAAACGTCGCGCGCGCGCACACACACACACACACACACACACACACACACACCACACACACGAGCCAAATCCCCAGACACAGACTACCGAATATCGCCATACCAGTTCAGCACATAACATAAAAACGGCCGTTTCCACACGTGAATGCCGGCGGCCCTGTCTACCATCACATGGAAGCTGACAGACCCGGGGAATCACGTACCCAACAACCATGTTAATATCTATAGCGAAAAGAGACAGACGACAACAAACAAAGTCGACACTGAAACAAAAATCGATTTCCAAATTCACCTTTCCCAAAATTCAAACACACCCTACATTCCACACAAACGCGATGGTACCTTTTTTTTCAAAGACCAGAAAGTTCTATAAAGGAATTAAAAAAAAAAAAACCTATATTTACCATAATTCCAGCTCCCCCCCCCCCCCCCCCCCCCCCGCCCCCCCACAACACAAACACAAAAACTTCGTAACGTTCACCGATTCACCGATTGGTACGAGAATCGCGAACGACACCGTGCCCCACGCTGCGTCACACCGCTTCTTCTCGGGGCGAGGGTGTGCTGTGTGTGTGTGTGTGTGTGGGGGGGGGGGAGGTGGAGAGATGCAGACGACAACTGGGAGGACAGGAAACAGGAGATTAACCTTGGAATGCTAACGATTGAGGAGGGCGATGGACATACAGGTTAGTTAAGAATTTAAAAAAAAAAAAAAAAAGAAAAAGAACAAAAAGGGAGTGCAGACGACTGCGGAAGAGGAAGGGAATACAGAGGTATCACAAAGAAAGGAGAAAAAGAAAGAAAAGAAAGAAAAGAAAGAGAAGAAAGAAAAAAGAAAGAAAAAAAAAAAAGAAAGTGGAGTGGGTTTGAATTACAGAGAAGGAAAAGTACAAGGGGTAGGATTGGCCTCAAACGACGAAAAATTGAATGGTGTGGAATCCTAAGAGAGAACGAAACAAAACAAAAAAAAACAAAACAAACAAAACAAACAAAGAAGAAAAAAAATGGCATGGATGCGAATATAAGACAGGGAATGGGTTGGTGTGGGTGGAAACAGACGAGGAAAAGCAGCGAGGTGGTAGGGGAAGGCCGAGAGAGAAGCAGGCAGTGGGCGTGAGGGGGAGGGACAAAGGGGGGGGGGTTAAAGACGATAAGAAATGGAATGGGCGCAAATGCCGGACGGCGCAAATGGACGGACGTGGACCTCAGCAGACCCCGAAACAGACACAGACAGGCAGACAAGCACACACACACACACCCACACACACACACCACACAACACCCAACACACCACCACACCACACGCACACATACACAAACCCACAACACACAAACACGCACACACAAACACACACACACAAACGTCACACACACACACACACACACACACCACACACACAAACAAACACAAACAACCACCCACACCACTCTACAAACACGCACGCACGCACGCACGTTCCAACAACCCACACACCACACAAAACACGAAACCGCACACACACCACACCACACCACAACACACACCCACACACACCACACATGCGCTGCGCGCGTGTTCAAACACACACACAACACACACACACCACCCCCACACACACACACACCACCAAAAACACACACACACTCACACACACAAAAGCAAATTCCCTCTCCTTATCCCACCCCTCGTCCACACTCGCTATAGATCGTATCCGGGTGATTTTGTTCGGTTCTTTACGCCTTTGGACAACCTTTATTACTAAACTGCCCTTTAAATGGTGTTGCTGTCTGCACGTGTCATTTTGCTTACAGTCGGAGCAGCGGTCTACAAATTCGGGCCCCAAAGGTTTCTCTTCAGACTACTTTCTACATCCCTTATCATGAAAGATAAAAGTAAACATGAAATTCCCCACCCCCCACCCCCCGCCAAAACAAAAAAGAACGTCTGGCTGAGTGACTATGACGGAGTTGTGATTCCTGTTACATGTCTTTTTCTAGATTTTTTTTTTTTTACACTTCCTTTTGTCTCCCCTTCCCTCTCTGGTGCCTTTTATTAAGCAATTTTCTTTTTTAATCATTGTTTTAGATTGTTCGTCTTTGTATTTGTCTGACCTTTTATTCAAGTTTAAAAGGCTGTGCCAGTCTTGAATAAAAGTTACTCTGTGTTAGGTTTCCTTATGGGAGCAAAGACTACCCCACGTATTTTTACTGTTTATTGTTTGCTGTTCCCTGCCTCATTTCATTGATTTCGGTTTTTTTCGATGACTATAATGGAAGGGTTAACCTAGTTGTACAAAGAGCGGGCGCTGGCCTCTCCTTCTCAGGTCTGTTATCAATAGGATCTTCAGAGGGAGGGGTGGGAAAGAGGGGATGGGGTGAGGGTGAGTGCTGGTGCATGTATGCAAAACGTTTTCGGATGGATTTGTTTTTCCCGATGAAGGTCTTAACCCTCTTGATCTAGAAATGAGCACAGATGGCATGACTTGCGGCGAAGAAAATAACTCGGATTGTGAGTCATTCCGTGCGCCCGTTATTCAAATTCCTCATATTCCCATTTCGCCCAGTCTGACATTTTTGTCTAGGTTAGCGTTTGCCCTGGGATGAAGAGAAGAGAAATGGCGTCCTGAAAGTTGTACAGTCACACACTATCTATCTATCTATCTATCTATCTATTCTATCTATCATCTATCGATCGATGACGATGACCGATCCAGCTATCTATGGATTCTCTATGGAGTGTGTTGATCGTCGCAATCTTTTGCATGGAGGAACTTAAGGTATGTTAATTGGAGTGATTTGAGTACTTTCTGAGTTAGTCATCAAGATCAAGGCTAATTTGCTTCATTAAGTTTTACAAAGAATTATGAAGAAGGGGATTCTCTTGGAGTACAGCTCAAACTTCGGATCGTGTTGTCATTGAGTGTACAACTTGCACGTGATTGATTGACGATAGCTGAGTGTGTCCTTGGTGTGAGAACAGTGAAGTTGTTCAACTGGTTGACAGTGTCGCGCGTGTGATAGCACGGTGTGTTTACAAACTGAAGGAAAACAGGCGCTTTAAAGGAATCCTTTTCTTCGTTTTGCGATGTTTGCAAATAGGCACACGATCTGACTAAAAAAAAACTGCTGTCAAATTATCATCGGTGTGAGAAACATTATTATTTCTATTATACTACTGAGAGCAAAATGACGACTTCTTCGTTAAGTGATGGATGTGGCAATCTGATACAGATGATGGACTGGCGTTTTAGTCAGATGATGCAAATGATGAATTTACATTCCCGTAACCTCAGTAACATGCTTAGCCACAATCTCCAACAATTCAACAGCGCAATAGGAAAAAACTCAACACCGACATTAATTCACTGAAAACATGCATCTGAGAGAAACAGGTTGGAGATTAATACTGCAATAGAAGATATTGCGGTTGTGAATGAAAATTTTGAACTGATTAGTCAAAGGCTCGACAGATTGGAGGAACAGGTCCATCAGAATGAAGTAGACCTGAAGAGCCGCAATTTGAGATTTACAGGAATACCAGGAAGGAGGTACATACACATTTCCAACAACTGACATAATCATTGATGTTCTGAACCCAATATACCTACGGAAAGAAGAAACTGGAGTCACAATGATATTGACCGGGCATTTCAGAGTGGGGGAATGGAAATGACTCAGCAGACAGACCAAGACCAATAGTTGTGCAGATGCACAGGTGGTCAGATAAACTGGACATTTTGCAAGACCAAGACTTAAGGGAATCGCTACGTAGAGACAACATCAGGATTTCTGCAGAACTCACCACCCAAACAAAGAGAAATGATAGACTTCCATACCAAACAAGGAAAGAGGGCATATTACTGGAAGGGCAAACTGCAGGTGGAAGAATACTCTCAAAGGGTTGGGCCCAAAAGACTTCCCCGACCTTCGCTATGGGCAAAGAAAACCCCGATTTTCAACAACAAAGAAAACGGCCAGGAATACCACGACGCATGGGCTTCAGCTGAGAATCAGAGGACACTACAATGACTTCAGCAGAGATACAAATAATAGAAGATCAAGTGGTGTTTTTTAAAAAAGTGAAGAAACAAACGTGTAGTGCCTGGACACATGAGTTACAGCCAAGCAGTCAAAAATGGTCGAAACGAACATCATAATGTTTCAAAGCACAAAGAAAGAAAACACTGAGAAACTCTTCGAGCTCAAAAAGACTCCCAGTTAATGAGTATTTTTCTTATGAAAAGGCATAATAAACAGAATTCTCCTTTTCATCAGCACGCTTCAAAGAGCGGAACACCAAAGAATCGTCATAATGGGAAGGAAAAAAAAACAGTTTCATTCAAGACAGTCAGTCAGTATCGTCTGATGATGAAAGAAAGAAGTGGAAAAATAGATACATGGGACACTGATACTACAGCAAATATTACAAACAAAAAACAAAAAAATATGATATGGATAGAAGACACAACACAAGTAAAACAAGGGATTCCAGTTAGAAACAGCAAGCAAAGGACGAGATGAACTGAGAAAGGGAGCAGCCTTCTGTAATGATCAGCAAACAGACACGTGGCGGTTGGTTGCAAACCCGGTCCTCCAACTGCGAGAGAAGATTATGATCCAGAGGAAGAGCAGCGTGATCCTGGCTGGCTGCTGACTGATATTACCGGACTACAGGAAAAAACACCTCAGTGTGCGGATGACAACCAGGAGTCAACCCTGAAGGGACAAGAGGCAGGACTGCCAGATGAAGACAGCGCCATCTCAAAAGGAGAGGAAACGAAAA
Source organism: Conus betulinus (assembly GCA_016801955.1). Taxonomy (NCBI): domain Eukaryota; kingdom Metazoa; phylum Mollusca; class Gastropoda; order Neogastropoda; family Conidae; genus Conus; species Conus betulinus. The sequence continues at coordinate 5,294 of JADBJO010022960.1, forward strand.
GTACCAGAAACCAAAAACCATGGGACCCAGATCTCCAATCTGACATTCCGCTCAGTCGGTCAGTTCCAGATTTATCTAGGAATGATTTCGGCATGTGTGACAGCGGAGCTGGAGATCAACCTCTGGCGGGCCGTCGCTGAAGATCGGATCGAGGCAGGGGACAAAAGATTCCTTCTAAGAATGGTACAGAAAGACTTTTCTCGTCCTAAAACACGAGCAAATGCAAAGGAGCGGAAGTTAGCCAGGGTGGTAACACGAACGGGAAACCAAGTACCAAAACACGATCAGTTAGCCAAGGCAGCCAGGGTAGCATCAGGGAGGCGTTTTTAAGAGGGTCAGGTCTGGTTGTAGGTCACAATGCAGTGATAAACGCATACAGAGACAGGATCCCTCTCTCTGAATGTCAGTTAGAAGACAAATGACAAGCAGGCCGGGCATCATGCTATCCAAGCGGGTCACATGAAACGGGCACGGGATACAATAGGTACTTTTCCAAACAGGACAAATGCCCGGAGAAACAAATATTTGTGTAACAGTTTCAAATGTGTTGTCTGGTCAAAACATGTCTAGATCCGTCAGCTTTTTTGAATTATAACGTGCGTGGATTGTATGAAAAGTTACATGATCAAGAATTGTTAACTTTGTAACTACCCACGATTTCATTACGTTTACAGAAAACTTTTATTTCAGAAGATTTTGATTCAACTGTTTTTTTTTTTCAGATTATGATTCTTTTATTTCCAAAGCTCAGAAACTGTCAAGCAGGGGGAGATATTCTGGAGGAATTTGGTTTTTTTGTCAGGAAAGTGTTTTTCTCTAAATTCATTTCCCAAATAAAAGTTAAAAATGATGATGTAGTTGTGCTAAAAATATCAAAAGAGCTATTTGGTTGTGATTATGATGTTATGTTTTCATTTCAACCTATATTCGACCATATGATTCCAGTTATGGAGAAACAATGTTGATGGATATGGTATAGAAGTACTTGATGAATGTATTATGTATTTGTATGAGAGAAATTCGAAGATTTTCTTATTCTATGTTATGTGGAGATTTAAATGCTCGCACCGAAGATAGATGGAAATTTTGATTACAGTGATGACCATTTTGAGCAGACGGTCAGCAGTGCTGCAAACCGACCATAAATACTTTTGCAGAAGAAAGTCTGATGATATGGAAATGAATATCTCTTTGGGACTCAGCTAGTTGAATTGTGCAAAATTACAGACTGTTTTATTGTAAAAACGGTACCTTCAAATGGAATTGTGACTCTGGTTGTACGTACGTGTCAGAAAAAAAAAGGGTCAAGCGTGATAGATTACTTCTTGATGTCATGTAATTTTCCCCCCTCTCATCTCTCAGACATGCGATTAATTATATAAAAGAGTTGGGTCTCGACTCAGATCACCTACCTGTACAACTAAACATTGTACACAAAAGTCATGAATGAGAGGAAACTAAAAAATACAGAATGCTATTGCCCTAAAGACAATGGTTCATTAGAGAAAAAAAAAATCAATTTGGGGAATGTGGAAATTGGGGGAGAAATGATAAAGATTGAGGACCTTAATAGACTCGATTGTCTTAAGACTACGAAGGTATAAAACTATGTTAAAGGAGAAGCAATGGAACAGATTGATGAAGATGTTGATTCAGCAATGGATTTGTTTACGCAATATCTGCTTAGAGCTGGTTAAGTGTATGCAAGGGAAAACAGTGTCTACTAAGAAGCAATCTCAGAGATCTGAATGGTTTGATGAGGAGTGCAAAAAGCTAAACGGGGATGTAAAAAGACGCTTACGTGTACTCCAAAACGTTCTAAAAAACGGATGGGGAAATGTAAATGCCATGACGGGAAAATTGAAGGTACAGACAAATTTAAGAAAATCGAACAAACAAAAATGTATATGTAAAGATATGAGATTGTCCTAGTGCTGAAAGCGAAAAATATAACAGGAAAAAAAAACTACAGAAATGCATAAAAAAAAAAAAGCGACGGTTACCGTAGGCAAACGGCTGAAAAAAAAAAAAAAAAAAAAATATATATATATGTCATATTTACTACTTTCATTAATGTAATCATTATTCTTAAAATATTTCTAACATTTCAGCTTACCACTTTTCTAGCCTCCTATAGCATCACTACCATTACTGTAGAGAGTACAATCACAATTATTAACAAAACTATTACTGTAATTATTAATATACCTATTGGATTCAATCCTTCCCATAACTTATATCTTCGTTTCCTTTCTGTTCTTCCTGTCTCTCCCCTCTCTCTCCTCCCCATTGGTGTTTTTGTCGTTGTTTTGTTTGTTGGTTTGTTTCTCCTTACTATCAGAATTAATACCTTTAGTACCATAAATATTAACATTGTTATTTTTTTTTTTTTATTTTTTTTTTTATTTTCATCTATTTATTCTATTACCATTATTTTCAATTTTTTATTTATGCATTTATTATCATTATTATTATTATTAAATTTCTTTTTAATGTTTCATTTATTTTATTTATTTGATTATTATAAAAAATGTATTTTCTAAATATAATTCTGTATCGTGCTTTTATTACCTTAACCTTCACTATCGTTGTTAGTAGTACCATTCAGTAATAATATTGCTAGTATTGATACTACCACCACTAGTATTGACATCACCATCGCGATCAAAGCTAGTGCATTTTCGTATTTTGTTCGTCTTTGTTTCACCTGAGGGACGACTTAATGAGGTCGAAACGATCGTTGTGGTTGTTTACTGTGACTCGTTTGTTCTACGTTCTCTGGGCTGGTTAGCGACATTTATTTATTTCAGATTTGTTTAGCCCATTTCCGCCTGCAATCGGTTCACTTTGCAACTAAATCTATGTTGTTGTAGGTTAAGATTAGATGTTAACAAAATCTAAGACTAAGACAAAAGTCATGGCGTCAGGAAGGGAGGGCTATTTAGGCAGACCTAGAAAAATGGTTATTATGATGGTGAAGAAATCGAGACATGTCAACAGCTACTGTTACTTGGGTTTCACATTTACTATCATGCTTAGTATGAATCCTTGGAATAGAGCACATGGTAACAAAGGCAAAGAGAAAGCACTTTATTTTTTTGCCGTGCGTTTTAACAATTGCAAAGAAATGTCTCGGGGGAAGTATTCTTCAAAATCTTTGATTCCCAAATCCCAGCCAATTTGTTTTTACTGTACTCAGCGGAGATATGGGTTCTGCAACGTTTAGAGCACATGAGAAGGTTGGAAAGTACACATTATTAGCCTGCAAAAGATTCCTTGGCGTTCCACTTAAAAACACCTAATAAAACTTGTATATTCAGAATTAAACAGGCATCCCTTACACATAAATTCATATATTGAAACCATTGAAATATTAGTTTAGATAACTAGACATGGGCTTGAATAGATTACCTACCAACAGGCTTATCTTATGCAAGTAAATCTTGATGATGAAGGCATCAGGTGCTGGGTAACAGGCATCAGAGAAATTCTAGGCAGCACCGATTTAATTATGTATGGCTACGACAAGGTGTGGATGATGTAAGACTACTTTTTTTACCCATTTTCAAACAAAGGCTAGTTGACATGTAGTTCGAGAATGGTCGGCATCAATTAGGGATAAAACAGATATGTCTTGTACAGATCTTTACAGTGTGGTTTTGGAATTAGTCATTACTTTTGAGTTTCTGGACATCTTTTGCTTTAGAAGTGGCTTTGACGCAGACAAGACTTGGGGTACTCCCTATAAGAAACAATACCGAGAGATTTTGTGAAAATCCCGTCGCAAGATTTTGCCCATACTGTATGAATGTGGACGAGGTTGAAAAACATCTTGTATATGTATGTCCCTTGTATACTGATTTAAGAGACAGGTTTCTTGGTCTCCATCTTAATGTTCCGTTACAAATTGTTTTGAATGGTGTAGATAAACAATTATCTCGTGCAGTGGCAAAATACATATTTCACTCACTTAAGCGTAGACAAGAAACAGTAAACTGCCTTTGAAATATTTGTAATAGTCTTCAGTTAGACGTAGCTTTTGTAATATAAGATGAGTTGTAGAAGGTGTGATGTCTTTTCTTCTTTCAAGTTCAGAGCGCTCATATTCGGAGTTATGATGAGCTTGTTGATTAGGATAGTTACGTGAATGAGTGAGAATATATCCGAGCTAAGGCTATTACTTGAAAGTATATGTGTATATCAGCAGAAGGTGTGATTTTTGTCATGTACGTGCTGTTGTTTTCCGCCCATCTACCCACTCCCTGTCCTCGTTGTCCCACCCACGTCCCCCAATTTTTCCCACTCCCATTGTGCAGATGCCAATGGCCTATATGCATTAAACGTTCGCATGGTCGCCTTCGCATTCTCTCTCTCTCTCTCTCTCTCTCCTCTCTCTCTCTCTCTCTCTCTCTATGTGTCTCTGTCTCTGTCTGTCTGTCTGTCTGTCTGTCTCTCTCTCTCTCTTACTTATCCTCTTCTCAGTCTCCCTGCGACACTTGTCTATCTATTCTGGTCTCCGCCCCCCCTCCCCCCCCCCTTCTTCCCTAATTTCTGTAAAGTGTGGAACTCTGAGTGAAAAAATATAAAAACGCAAACGAGAGGAAGGAGTCTTATTGGGGTTTTACTGCTTTGGCCCGGAAACAGAGAAAGAAAGAGAACAGAGGAGGAGGAAGAAAGAAAGAAATGAAGAGAGAGAGAGAAAGAAGGGCAGACAGCAAGAAGAGAAAAATGATAGAATGAATGAAAAAAAGAAAGGGGGCAAAGTTGGAAACAAGCTATAGAAAACTTTCTTGTCGCTAATGGTATACACTCACGAATCGTATGTGTTACTGATCTGAGAGAGCAGCCAATTTAACACACACACACACACACACACACACACACACACCACACCACACACACATACACACAACATGAAAACAGTACTACACTGGGTTAGAAAAACGTTTGTGTCAAACGGACACTACTTGATACACGATCTAGGTGAAATGCTCATTTACTTGTAAAAGCTAAATGGAATCAGTTATGCTGTAGCCTTTAAGCGAGGGAAGAATTAAAAAAAAAAAAGGACCCCTTCTTTTGGGGGGGGGGGGGATAGAAACGACGAGGATGTAGATTGAAAGAAAGAAAGACAAAGAAACTACCGAAACAAAACAATAAAGCAGTGGGGGAAGTGGATGAATGGAAGAAGAGGGGACAAAGGAGTAGTTACTTAAAACAATACGATTAGATCAAATCCCCCGCATATGAACGTTTCTTTCACAGAGTCACCTTCGCATCAAAGTCAGGAATGGTTTCAAGCCTCACGAGGCCAGATTTGTCCATAGCGAGAAGCATATGAAGCCTCAGGAGCTGCTGCTGGAAGTAATGCACTGGAAACACAACGCCAGTGCCGCTGGCCTCTTAAAGAAAAGACCTCCTTGGGAGAAATACTGTGGGAATTATAAAGTGCAATCGTGTGCATCTTAGATCGGTGAGCTAGCTACCCACAAACAATGGAAGTTCTGCAGTTATGTGCGAATGGTTGTCCATGTTGCGCAGTATGATAGTTCATGTCATGACTTGTTTTGCATTTCCACACCGGTTGATGGATGTGAAAATCACCGGTGTAGGCTGATATCATACTCCGTCCCGGAGTTCAGCCACCGTGGCGATCTGGTCAGAGTCGCGGACTCCCGGCAGGGCAAGTCTTGGATTCGATCCCCATCAGAGCCATCTTTCTGCCTCAACGGCTCCTACCCAGAGCTGAGTTCGCCACAGGCTCAGTTAAGAAGATTGGAACCCACACAGTCAAAATTTCATTCACTCAACGAATGCATCTCTGAAAGAGTTGCTCAAACTTTTCTGAGCGACACTGCAGGTGTTTCTGTCTTTCCAGCCTGGTGGATGTCGGGATATGTCATGAAAGTAAGCGTAGAGTACAGTCCTGCCATGTTGTCTTAGACCAGATTGGAAATCAGTAGCATCATCTTCATCATCCTCATTCTCATCGATCAGCATTAAACAAGAACCTCTGTTCGGACGCTCACATGCCAACATACTGGCTGGCAGCCACTTCAAGCGTGAGGAGAATGTAACCCACAACCCTGACTGCGATAAGCGTCAGGCGAAGGCAACAATCACTCTCGTGTGAGAAGGTTCGTGTGCTGAGGGCTTAGGACTGTTTTTTTGTGGCCTGTGCGCGAGGGAAGGCAGCCCGAGAGCTTCACACAAGCACACAGGAAGACGCCTGCAATCAATGGAATGCACCACAATGGAACGTAGTGGACCACAATGCGGTGCTGGGATAGTACAGTGCAGGACACTTCAGTGTAGATCATCAATTCTTCTTCTCGTCGTCCTCCTTCAAAGCGTCTCCCTGGGGGTGTGGTATGAAGGGCCCCCCTGCCTGTTTTCCAGCACAATTTTGTCCCCGTATTCTTCTCCCCCGCGTCTCGATAATTGGACTCTGGCACTGGGGCTGGTTCCACATCCATTCTTGTATTTCCGACCACTATATTACCCCCCCACCCCCCACCCCCACCCGACGACCTCTTCCTCCTCCTCTCCCTCATCTCACGCTTGTTTCTTCCCTCTCCTCCTTCTCCCTCCTGTCGAAGCAGATGCTGCAAAGCCGAGGAACACGTTCAGGTGATGATGATGAAGGTAGAGATGAAGGGGGTGGAGATGGAAGTTGGGGGGGGTTGTGACGGGGGGTGGGGGGGTGGGGGGTGAGTGGGAGCAGTACTTGCAGCGTGAAGCGTGGATATTTTGGGGTGTAGTTTGTCTGAAAATGATTTGATATAACTAGGTGTGTGATTTACACTCAATAAACGTGAAAATTAAAACATTTAAATTAGTTAAGCTTGAGAACGGATATATATATATATTAGATCTATATATATATATATAATAGTTTAAAAGTATGATTTAAAATGGAGTTAAAAACCGACACAATTGTTCCAGCTATTTGTTATTGCTCTGTCAGGGTATTCAATTTGGGCACGCTACCGGGTTATATAGTGTTGTGTGCAAGCGTGAGTTCTGCACGTGTTTTCACGTGGTGGCCTGTACTTTTTTTTTTTTTTTTTTTTGTTTTTTTTTGTTTGGGGGGGGGGGGCGTTCAGGGAGGATGTGGTTAAGGAATGGTGTGTTGACAGCATTTGATTTCCATTTATGATCTCTTTTGAATTCAGAGTTGCTAGATGAGGTTTGCATAGTATCAGCCACTTTTCTGTGGAACATAGGTTGCATTTTTTTAGAGATATTATTGTATGGTGTTTGCTCTCTTTTTTTATACTTTTCCATGATATATTGTAGTCTATTTTATCTTTATGTTTCCAAATGTGTTTTACTTAGTTCTGTTTGGTTTTTATATTTTTCATTTTTGAAGGACTGTTTATGGTTTGCATATCTAAGTTTTAAAATGGTTTGAAGTAATCCCTATGTATGTTTTTTGTCACTATCTGTGGTTACTGTGGCTTGATATACAATATTATTGTAAGTTTTAAGGTTGAGGTTGGGTATACATGAGTATGAAGATATAGCACATTGAGTAGGGGTTTGGTAACGTGTGGAATTACTTGAATGCTGATTAAAAAAAAAAAAAAAAGACTATCATAAGCGTCTTACCATGGTTCTTTGTTGGGGAAATGACAAACTGGTAGTTAAGAATTTAAAGAATTCTGGGGAGTTCCTAACTTAGTCGTTATTCTTCCATCAATGATGGGGGGATTATACCATATGATCTTTCCTTTTCCTGTTTTTCATGTGGGGGCGGACATAGCTGGATGAACTGTTCATTGGGTTATTATACTGGGTTTGTAGGGGGTGTGTAGTTTTGTATTGTAGCCCACTTTTTTCAGTGCCTACTTGGTATGCAACTTGCTGCACTTTAGTATGCTATTCTCGTAGTGCAATAGACAGGTTAGATAGTCTTGGATGTTGTATGCCATATGTGGTATGGTTTTTTAGGATAGAAGGTGGGGGGATGGTTCCTTTTGATGTCTACGTCGATGGGATATCTGTTAGTTGAGTTTATATTGGTTTTATACATGGTCTTGAAGGTCTAATGTTATGTCTAGGTATTTACTACCTTCCTTGTTGCTTCTTTCTACTGTGTTTTAAGCTATGGCTTTGGAAGATTTTACAAAGGTTCTTTTTCCCTTATTTTCAATGGTTTTTTGGTTTATTGTTGTAGCAACGGCCAAGGCCGTCGGCTCTGTAAACCTCCGTTGACAATGCCACAAAAAACCCTTGAAAATAAAAAAAGCTCCTTTTGTGTAAATCTTCCAAAGTTCATAACTATAAAAAATCACAGTAGGACGCCAACAAGAAAGGTAGTATATAGGGCTACCTATACATAACATTAGACCTATGTATCAGACGTAGAGAGATAGAGAGCTGAGCGAAGAGAGCGAGGTATATGAGAGAGAGAGGAAGAGAGAAAGAGAGCCGAGACGAGAAGAGGCGAGATAATCTGTGCTCACAACTATGTGTTCCCAATCCCAGGAGAGATCGGAGACTGACAAACTGGTTCACAAGGGATTTTTTACTTGAAAAGCGGGGCCTGCAAACCGATGTTTCAAAACTAGATATGCAACCATAAACATCCTATCAAAATACAAATATAAAAACCAACAGAACACGTAACCACATTTGGAAACTTAAAGAAAAAAAAATAGAACGATACAATATATCATGGAAATTATAAAAATACACACCATACACTAATCTCTCTAAAAAAAGTCAACTATTGTTTCTACAGAAAAGTGGCTGATATTATGCAAAGCTCATCTAGCAAACTCTGAAGTTTCAAAGTTGAGATCATAAACAAATTGTCAGGCACAAATGTCGGAATTTCCCTTGTCACCACAAAACCCATTCCTTAACCACACCTCCCTGAACGCACCCCGCCAAAAAATCAAAATTGTAAATAAGATACAGGGCCACGTGGTGGAGGGGTACAATGCAGACTCACGCTTCCCCACACACACAAACCATATACTAAACAGATGGCGGTAGACGGCCACTAAAATGTGACACCCTGAGATAACAGAGCCTTGAAACAAGTGGATTTGTTAGTGTGGTGCGTTTTAATCAAAAGGGATTTTTAATTCAGTGATTTTAAAACTTATAAATATATAGGTAATATATATATTATATATAGATATATATTTATATGTAATGTGTGTGTGTGTGTGTGTGTGTGACGTGTGTGTATTGAACAGATAATATACATAAATATATATATTTGCACGGTGTAGGTGTACGATAGTAGATACATATAATCTGTATGACATAGATAGAAGACATATAGATAGATAGACGAGGCATCAGGAGAGATACTGCGTATAGCCCTCTCATGGATGTCGAGACAATAAGGCTGCTAATTTACGTGTGTGTGACAAAAGTGTGTGGTTGTGTAGATGTGGTGAACATGCGCGTGTGCGCATCATTTTGTTCGTGCGTGCTGTGAAGCTGATAAAAAACGTAAAAAGACAGCGCATAATGTATATTGATAAGGTGGGGGTTGGGTATATGTCTTCAGCGTAGGGGGGTTACATTCAATCAAGATGTACTAAAATAGTCACAAAGCCAAAAGCGTCATGTCCGTGCACAATAATCCGTAGTTTAACGATAGTAAATGCATCTTGATCAAAATCGGGTCATTTGCCGTACTGGGAGCAGTCTATATAGTGATTATGTATATGTGGGGTGTGATCAATCGACGCCCCACACGAAAGAGAAGGGGAGCTGAGTCCCTGTAGCATCCGTTTCTTGAAGAGAGTCGTCAAGTTTTTCCGTCGCGCCAACTGTTGAACCAGATTTCTTCCAGTCTCCGATCTCTCCTTTGGATTTGAACACATAGTGTTTGTTTTAACATATCTCTCTCTCTCTCTCTTCATCTCATCTCACTCTTCCTCCTCTCTCTCTCTCCTCTCCTCTCTCACCTCTCTCTCCCATCCGCCGTCTCTCTCCCCCCCTCCCTCTTCCGCCACGGGCGATATCCCTCGCCCCCCCGCTCGCCCCATCCCTCCCTCTCTCCCCCCCGCCGCCCCCCTCCCTCTCAAACCTGCCACCTCCCTCGGTCTCACCTCCGCACCTCCCCGACATCCACCCCCCCCCCTTCCTCGTGCCCTCCCTCTCCCTCACCCCCCATCCTCCATCCCCGTCTGCCTCTCTCTCCTCTCACCCCCTGCTCCTCTCTCTCTCTCCTTCCTCCCCGCCCTCCCCTCCTCTCCTCCCTCCTCCCCCTCCCTCCATCCCCTCCCCCTGGTGTACCCGTCTAACATCCTCCCTCCCCCCCTACTCCCTCTCCCCTCCCACCTCGTCCCACTCTCCCCTGCCTCTCCTCCCCTCACTCTCCGCCGTGGACTCTCTCCTCTCGCAACTCAAATCCCTCCTCCCCAACGCACCCACACGACACCACAACACACCACCAACACACACACACAGACCAAAAACACACACACACCTAGACAACTCGCTCACAACAACCACTACCGCGCCCAGCACTCACACATACACACACATACATACACACACACACACACACACACACACAAACACACACACACAAACGCACGTTCACGCCACCGCAGGGCGCACACACACACCACACCACACACACACAACACACACGCCACACCCAAACGCACACACACGGTGGATACATAAACACCCCAAACAAACCAATCAATACCCACATTCTCAAAGTGCTCATTGCCTTCACAACGGCGGTAATAGGGGGCGCGCCGCACAAAGTTGTGTGACGACACACATGCACACAACACACACACACCAGTGTCACACACATACACACACACATGTGACATGGATATGTGCGGCTGTATATATTATTATATATGTATGTTTAATGTGATGTATGTCTGGTACGCTGGCGTGTGTTTATAATATGTGTTTATATTAATGTATGTCTGTATTTATATCGTGAAGGATAGGATACCTATATATATCATTATATTAATATAATATAAATAGTGGCATACATACATATATATATCTATGATATATATATATATACACACACAATAACGGGGGGGGTGACTACACAGGACATGGGGTCACAAACACCACACACACCACAGTTGTGACACGATAATCCAGACATATGGGACACGACACGCGCGAAAAGGGGCAGCCATGCGCGCGCGCACCAGTGGCATCACAGGGCAAATTAATACATATACACAACAGTAACCCACATATCAAGTGTAGGTGCATACTGGTAAGACTAGAGTCAAGCGTTTGTTTATACTTCATATTTCTTGCAGTCATGCAACACCAAGCTGCTCTTAAGTTTGCTGGACTGGTGCTAGAGAGTACTTATCCTTGGAATTGATTAGTTTGAGTTTTCATTATAGTATATATATAGATAGATATTATATATATAGGAGCCCAGACTAGGGTGATATGGAGTATTTGGTGTGTGTGTGAGGTGTTGTGTGTGGTGTGGATGTTGAAAGTGGTGCTGGGCATTACCAGAATTCTTTTTATAACACAGACGCATGCGGTAAATGGCTGCGGTAATAGGTGCGATTGCGGCTCATGCGTAGATATAGAGCGCATAGAGCGAGAGATAATGATAGTAGAGAGAAGAGAGAGCCAGCCAGAATCGAGAAGATTATATAGATATATGTTGGTGTGAAATCAAGCTAGAGGGGCGTCCAAATAGGGGACCGTGTACGCTCCAGGATCATTACCAAAAGTAGCGAAGATATTGCTCTAAGGGCTAGATCGAAGAAGGTACCACTTTGATAACTACAAAGGGGAAAAGTCGCAAGGAGGTCCCCCCCCCACGATTAAACGACTAACTCCGACCAAAAGTGTCGGCATAACTGGAAGAATAGTGTCTGGGAAGTATGAATGACCACACTATAAATAAATCGTAGGCGAGATGCAAAAAAAAGCCACCATACAAGGTAGGTTACAGAGTAGTGTGAAGGCCAACACAAAATGGAGATCGGTCTTTAATAAATCATCGAAAAAATGAGGGAGGGAGCATGCTCGCAATACACACAGCAATACTTGACTATGTTGAAAATCAGGTCGGGTGACACAGCAACACCGGTGATAGACTGTAATGGTGCCACAGATAGGGGTACGGGAAAGTGCATTATAGAGTCAACCCGTTACTTTGGGATTTCTGTCTTAGATCGTGGGAATGTTGATGGCCCACTGTTTGTCCAAGGATGATCCGGGAGATATTTTTCTGTAGATAGGACGCGGTTGGGTATCGGTAGTGGGTACACCAAGACGGCGGAAGACAGTAACCCCGACACACGCTCGGTGGCCAAAGAACCCGAACAGGATGAGTAGCCCGGCGTGCCAAGGTGGGACATCCACCATTCCTGCCCACCGGCTACGCCAGGTCGTGCCGGAGACATGGGTGAAGCACAAAGGTCGACCCTGACAGGGAAGACCTGCTGGCCGCTAAAAACTGTCAACAATCCGCCGGTTCACGCTACATAATATTTTATAGCTTGATAAAACAAAAAAAAAGAAGCTGACGAGGTCGCGGTCAGAAGGTCTGTCCGTCCACCGATGAAGAACAATGCACGTGAATGACGTGAAGCCAATCTGCCGCGGCAGGTGAAAACTCCCGCTCAGACAAATTCACGCTTCATTAGAACGGCAGTTCTTAAAGCCACAAACCGCCCTGACTACCGCAGTCCGACATTCGAGCCCAACACACACAACCAACACACCCACACATGTCAACACACACCACACACCATCACACACACACACCCATCACCACACTCACACACAACACAGACAAATAAGAACACAACCACGACACACACACCACTCTCCAATCCTCTATTCCCCTCCTCCACTCTACCTCGAGCCTCTGAGAGCAGCGCGGTCAATCCAGCGCGGGAGGAAACAAAAGGGTGGAAATGATGGAGATAGGGCCATAACATTTCAACTCCTCGCCCTCCTGGGTCATCGCTCAGCTCGCTGGCATGTTACTTGCCAGAGGGAGCACCATCACAATAGCAGAACAAACCAGAAGTAAAGGGCATTATAGGCGATGAAATACTGACCCTAAGACTCACTCAAAATCTAATGGGATGAATCACATGGGGGTAGTTCATAGACTGGCATTAAATTTTTCAACTTCATGGGAGTAATATTTAATAAAACTGTTCTAAAGGCACTTCCGTAACTGTTAGTGTGTTAGATCTACTGGCGGTGGAGAAGTCTGTGGGTTTGAGAACGGTTTGCAGTTTGGGGTAGGCCAATAGGGGGTAGTGGGGAGAACAACCAGAAGCACCTAACAACATCAGCTTCACACTACTAAAATTGTGAAAAATTAGGGAGGGTGGTTCCGCTGATTGCAAGTCGCCTGCTCCGTGGTTGCATTGTTGTTTCACTGCAGGGGTAAAGATACTATCCTCAGGAAGGCCGAGGTAATATACCCCTACCCCAATAGACGAACCGATTGCTCCCCTCAGTACAAAATGGATTCGATACTCACACACCACAATTAATATCGTCAACAGCAGGGTTCCTGGAATCGCAGAATGGAGATTCTAGAGGAAGAAAAGTCTAAGACAGTACTAAGTCTAGTCTAAACTAGATAAGCACTAAAAAGGGTGCTCGCTAGAGTCTAAGTCTAGGATCTAAGTCTTAAGTAAAGGAAGAGGTATAAGTAGAACAGAAAATAGGTCTAGATGCTGACACACTGATGCAACATGAACTTTCGATCCCTAAAGTGTTCAAACATATCTATGCGCCTGATAGTAGGCTAGTTATAGAAAGTCAAGTCCTAATGTCTAAGGCTAGGGATGGTCTATCTACGTGAAAGAAGGCAAAAGGTCTACTGAAGTCTAAAGAAGTACGGTAAAAAATAGTCCCATTAGTCTCAAGGGAACCTAAGGAACAGAGAATTGACATCAATGTAGAAAGGCAAAAGGATCCTGACTGATGATAGGGAAAACCTAAACGTTTATCCCCACCTCTTTTAATGAAAAAGGTCAACAAGTATAAGTGTTGATGCTGTTAATATTAGGATCCAATTTAAATAAGCATAAAGTCGCACAGCTATAACCGGGCTTTAAAGAAAAACGTCAAAGCCAGTGTGTAACTGAACTGCAGAATCTTCGACCGTGTGTAGGGGATCGCATCAAATAAGAGTGCTGTGTAACTGTAATTACTGCTCCTGGAATTGTTAGGGACTCTCTTTATGAATGCGCTAGTCTGGTGGTTTACAGTGTTGAAATGTGATGATGTTTCCTGGACAAAATAGCACACAACAGAAAAAAGCGGGCGCGATGCACAAAGTTGCATAGATTGTCGCGTGACTGAGGCATGTCACTACCCAGTTCAGCGTCTTTTCCTGATTGCTGCTTTCTACTCTTCTTTTCAGAGAATATCATTTACATGAGGACGATGCAACTGAAGATGGAGAGTCCTCAAATAAGTGAATGGATTGTAGTAGTAAATGTTCCTGAATATCAAGATAAGAAAAATCATAACAGAATCAAGACTAACTTAATACCTTTAAATTAATCGATTCAGCCAATGCAGCAAGGCAACCACAATGTCAGAATTAGATTATTGGATGATTACTTAAGCACCATCCCAAGCATCTAGCACAAACACTCTCTCCCACTGGTCCGTTAATCCCACACGCAAGCAGCAATAAGATGCCACAGAAAGTATTGTCCAATCGCCGAGAAACTTTAACCATGATTCTCGGTACAGTTCTCGGGCCTCCTATTCATGTGCGGTATTAACTCATCTCTCCTCGCCACTTAATCTCAGGCTCTCAAATATATATATTATGCGCTAGTCTGGTGGGTGTAAGTGTGAAATGTGTGTGATGTCCTGGACCGGTCAGGCACAACAGTCCAACAAAACAAAATCTCCGGCGGTGATGTCGGGCATGGAATTTCGCTGACTACAAACAGGCGATCAAAGCAACAAAGTTCATTCAAGTTTCAAACCTACATTTCTTGGAGGAGGGGGAAGCGTATGACAAGGGCTTTTAAAAGCGATCGTTTGGACACAAAGTAAAAGGAACAGGTAAAATAGACTTGAAAGAGATAAAAATGGCGATCAAGCAAAGGAAGATATCAAAGGAAATCACCAGGAAAAAGCAACAAGAAAAAAGGGCTCCCCAATTCCGCAAGGCAAGATTACGCCAGATAACTGCCACTCCGGAAGTTCAGAGAGGAGCCTCTCCTCGAGATGGAAGTTCCGCGAGACCGGGTCCAAGCAGCAATCATCAGAGGAACAGGAGTATGGGTCCAATCTGAGAAACGGTTTTAGGGGAGGTTTCTTATCAGATGAGGGCCCCGAGGAGGTCGGAGACTGGGAGGTAGAGCGTTCGGAGAGGGAGTCGAGTCGCCAGGAGCCGGAGAGTGAGAGGGGGAGGCACCATCGAGGAAACGGAGGGAGGAGATGAGAGAGGAGGAGTGGTCGACTTCCTCTCTCGAGGGAGAATCTTCTCTCTCTATATCGATCTAGAGATCATATGAGGATAGGATAAGATTATACTATAGGGCGATATTGACGAGGGTAGAGGAGATGGAAAGAGGTAATTTTTTAAGTGCGCACCGACCCTTGGGGAGGAACATCTGTTAAAGAGTTAAATGGTATGGGGTACTTCCTTTTACCATACCTGGATTTTAAACATATCTTTTATATATATTGATCTATAGGTATATGTTTGTTGTAGAAAGTGTTCGGTGTGAATGTTGTGGTGGTGATGTGGTGGTGTTGATGAGTGGTGTAGTGTGATATGCAGAGAGAGCACGTTTAACAGTCCCATAGGTCCTGGAAACTTCCGGTGAGTGTGTGTGTATGTGTGTTGAGTGTGTGTGTTTGAGTGGTGTGGTTGTGGCCCGGTCCATGAGGGGAGGAGCTAGTCCGTAGACGGAGCATGAAGAGGTAAACAAGAACGAAGGGGCGAAACAGCTGATAAAAATAAATAAAAAGGACCAAGTGAGCGCATTGGATAGAGGAGCGGGAGCAGTCTGACGATCTTTTTTAAGGTCTTTTTTTGGACGACAGAAAGGTACACACACAAAAATGCATGCTGTAGGGAGATCAATCAGGCGAGGGGGAAAGAATGTATCAAAGTGACAGGACGAAAAAAGCAGACAATCAAAGGGGATAAGCGAGAAGATTAGTGCAGATTTGAACTGAAACAGGACGTTCGAGAGAGAGAGAGGAAAGAGAGAGAGCGAGGAGAAGAGAGAGGAGAGATAGAGAGGAAAGAGAGAGATGGATGAGAGAGAGAGAGAGAGAGAGAGTCTACTACAATGTTCAGTCCCGCGCTCAAAATCGAAATGGAAAATTGGCCGCCTGATTTTTTTACGTCGATACAAGTAAGGGGTAACGACTTGGGCGACCACGCTGTCTTATTTCAACACTAATGAAATTGTCCCCCTTGAAGGTCCAGCGTCCTTGCCATGCGTGTCACGTACCCGCGAATTGTCGTTGGCAATCAATCTAGCCAATCACGTACGTGAGACTTGAGACTGCAGATAATTTTTTTTAGTAAATTTGCAATCACGTTTACAGTCCATAGGTCCTGAACTTCGTTGTGTGTGTTGTGTGTTGTGTGTGTGTGTGTGGTGTGTGCTGCGTGTGTGCGTGCGTGCGTGCGTGCGTGCGTGCGTGCGTGTGTGTGTGTGTGTGTGTGTGTGTGTGTTGTGTGGTGGTGTGTGTTTCAAAGTGACAATGTTTTTTCAAGACGTTTTTAGCAGTTTGTGTTCAGTTGAATTCTTTGAGGAGAGAGAGAGAGAGAGAGAGAGAGAGAGAGAGAGAGAGAGAGGAGAGAGAGAGAGAGGACGGAGAGAGAGAGAGAGAGTGTGTGTGTGTGTGTGTGTGTGTGTGTGTGTGTGGTGTGTGAGTGTGTGTATGTGTGTGGTGTGTGTGTGTGTGTGTGGTGTGTGTGGTGTGTTGTGTGTGTGTATGTATCTGTGCTGGATTTAACAACTGATACATAATACATACAAAACAGCGAACGAAAAAAGAAAACACACGACCGAAAAAAAAAATATATATCTCCATTATCACATTTCTCATTATTGTCATAGCTATGATCATTGTCATTAGAGTCATCGTTCTAGTTGTTGTTATTCTCTAATTACAGTTGTTGACACGATCATCTCCCACGTGCCAAACTGGTATGAAATACTCAAAGTCTGTATACATTACAGAAGCACCCGGATACTTTTATTGGTGAAAGAACAGGTTACAGTCAACAAAAACAGAAGGACGATCAACCTCACCTGTGATCTGTTTTACTCTTTGCGAAATGGAGTTCTGGGTTGAACCAGTTCGTGGCTGGCTGTGACACTATTGTCAATAGTGATATAGCTGTCAATGGTCAAAAGCTAGAAACTGCAGCAGTTTAAGTAGCTGGAATACATGATTAGTTACACAGGATCCAAACCATGAATCCCCTCAAGACAGCAAGCACTGTCCAGACTAAGACCTTTGTCGAAGGAAGATGCCATTTTTATGAAACACAAAATCAGACTCTTACGTGCACTGGTACCTTCCGTTGTCATGTAGCTGTGGGTATGTTGTATATGGGCACCCACTACAGCAGATCTGGAAAGAACAATCTGAGCTATGGGATTGAAGAGGTATCATTATATAATATCAAGCATCAGGTACACGAATCAGGTTTCCCATGAAGTGTGCAAAGCCATCAAGAAGCACATATGCCCATATGAGCGTCTACTGACGTTAGTGAGAAAAACAAAACAAACAAACAAAACAAAAAAAACTACCTTAGCATGGCCATGTTACAAGATTCAATGAATTCCCAAACAAGTTCTGTGGAGAACTATTCAAAGAGCGGGATGGGGGAAGAGAGAGGAGGAAAAAAATAAAAAGCAATTGATTGTCATCATTGCAGAATGGGCATGAGACCATGCAGATAGATCCAAGCCATGGCACACAGCCAACAAAAACTGGGAGGAACGTGATGAATTGTTTTTCAGTGTGGTACTTCAACGGCACCCCATGGATTTCATGGAAGAACGAGAACTCCGTCAGGGAATTTACTTTTTGCGCTGATGTCTATTGCTTGGCTGATTGGTTCTTGTACAAATCATCCCAAAACTATGTAACTGGTTTCAGTGAAGTTAGGTGCCATTAGGCAATATTGCCCAAAGGAGAACCAGTTAGATCTGGAGATGGTGCGGTGTGGTTGAAACTGCTAGTACAAGATCGTTCACCACGGGGGGAAAAGTGCTCCCAGGAGCTATTCGTAATACTCATAGCATCATTACTAACTCTGTCAAGGCACGGCTTAGCAACGATGAATATGTACAGGGTGATATATGAGGAATATTAATAATGCATGAACCCTGTTGTTATTTCGTGTTTTCCATCATGAAATAAACCAACAAAAATACATTTACACAAGGCTATCTCTTTTAACAATGCTTCATCAGAAAAGTAAAACATTTTTTTTCACTACTGAAAGGAGTCAAAAGACAGATCCGAAGGTCATTCAGCATTGGTGGATGTCTTCATTCTCCCCATTCCCTTCTAGTTATTTATGCATTTATAAGCCATTCTCTGTCTCACCTTCTCATAGACTATTGACCTGAATCTCTTAACGTGTTCTCTGTGTCACTTCATATCACCCCAAACGCTTCATATGCATACACACTCAAGCACTACCCGCCTTTATGAGAGAGAGGAGAGAGAGAGAGAGACGAGAGAGAGAGAGAGAGGGTGTTACATTTATAAAGTCTGGGTAACAACTGGAGCAAGGGAAGAGAAACCATAGCCTGGGAGGGCCGTCTGGACAGGACCCTCTTCTCCAAACAAGGCTAATATATCCCCTTCCCAACAGTGAAAGCTCCTCTCTCTCTCTCTCTCTCTCTCTCTCTGGGACAAAATCCGACGCAAAGTACATCTATAAGTGTCAACCTTGATACCGTCTGTCAGGCTCGTGGTCTTAATGAGAAGTCATTGAAGTCTGACCTTGATAAAAGTGTCTCGCATCCAGTTGAAATGAGATTGAAGGCGGTGGGTGATTGAAGTGTTGTCTCAATCAACGAGACAGGCTAAGCTGAAGTGGAAAACAGCCGTGCTTTTAATGGATTGTCAGCTGAGGTGAGCTGCGCAGACAGATCGTTCTGGAGCAAATTTGGTGCTCTGTCTCAGCGACAGCACGTTTTGAGCAAACGTTTGAAACGTTCTGTGTAGCCTTCGGCATTTTTGTTTGTAAAGATAACAAGATGGAGGCAATAGTAGCCATATTGTTTTATGTTTGCATTTGTATTTTGGTTTACTTTTACTGTATTTGTTCAATTACAATAATACAACAATTGAACTCATCCCAGAAAGAAGTGGCTCTCATCATACTCAAACCTATGACCTCACAGCCTTGAGTCTGTGACGCAAACCACTTTGCCCAGTGGCTGATGGATGTACCATATTCTTGTTTCAATCTCTCCTATCTTATTCCTATAGCTTAACCTGGAGAACTAAAAGTACAATGAAATCTTAGCATTGGCTGGATGCCATTTTGACAGATATAAATGGCCATTTTTAGAGCAAATGTCAGTTGTTTGTATAGAAAGTGAATGTAGCATGAGAATGGTGAAAATAAGTATCACTGACCTTATGTTGATGCTTAGAAAATTAACAGCCGTGTGTGGGAAAATCATACACAGAAAATAATCATTCATCTGATGTGAGGACTTAAAAAAGATATTTATTTATTTATTTTGTTTTCTGAGCATCGCATTATCAGTTGAGATACAAAAAGAAAGTGCTGTTTTTCTCTCAATCAAGGAAATCCAGTGCTAGGTTGGCCATACAATGTGCCATGCAATTACCTTTGTATTGACCTCTTACACTAGAACTGACGTACAGAAGAACCAGTTAGACAGGGATATCACTAATTGAAGCCTTTCTTGCATGTCGGTATACATTAGGTTCAAAAAGATTTAGCTAAACCATCTAGTCATATATATACCGAAATTTGCAAAACATGAAACCATTCTAAGAAAATGAAAGAAACTCCATAACATATAAAATTCCATAACACAATCTCTCTCTCTCTCTCTCTCTCTCTCTCTCTCTCTCTCTCATCTCCTCATCTCTCATCTCCTCTCTCTCTCTCTCCTCTGTGTGTGTGTGTGTGTGTGTGTGTGTGTGTGTGTGTGTGTGTGGGTGTGTTTGTGTGCTATCAAGCAAATAGCGAACCCCAGTCGTACAAACCACAAGCACGTCAATCTGCCAATCATTCATCAGAGACATACAAGAAAAACAAACAAACACACAAACCTGCCCCACTCCCAAGAGAAAAATCGACTGGCGAATATTGAGTACCGCAGCTGACACACATCATACACTTCCACATCTCTCGCTTCTCCCCTCTCTTTCTCTTAGAAGGAGAGCGAATCAATGTGCAGTAACAGAAAGCAACACCCCACAATCGATCAAGTCGACGGGGCGAAGTCTCATTGAAAGCCAGTTCACGATTTGGCCTCAACAACCACGTCAATAGACCAGCTTAAACAAGATCAAGGACGGCTCAGCAAGACTAGTGGTGCCTCAGAGCATCCTGATGACTGAGCTGAATTAGAACATGAACGGATTCAAATGATCGTGTGTTGGCGTGGCGTCTGAGATTGATCTTAGCTCCTAAAGGAATGAGTGTGATACATACTGTGCTAATGAAGAGAAGTAAATGAATTGTCACAGTATATAAAAAGCAGGGGCAAACTTGGAATTTACTGTGGTTATGACATGAATGTCAACAGAAAGAAAAAAACTGGCTTTTGTTTTATAAAAAATAAAAAAAAAATCTTTATTTTCCTTACATTCTTGGACACATCTACAAACTGTTATACACAGTTGGGCTTCTGGAGTGGCAGTGTACGATCACGTTTGTTCAGTCATGGCTGTAGGAAGATTCAGTCCCGATTATGGGCTACAATTGAGAAGAATGTAACCAGTTGGCAAGGGAGAAAGTGATGGTTTTTTTTTGTTTTGTTTGTTTTCATTTTTTCAAACGGGTAATTATCACATTATGTAAAGTAATACATTATTGAGTGGAATGATTTCATTAGAACATTGCATTGAGAACACACAAACTCTCTCTCTCTCTCTCTCTCCTCTCTCTCTCTCTCTCTCTCTCTTCTCTCTCACACACACACACACACACAACACATACACACACACACACACACGCGCGCGCGCGCCGCGCGCGCGCGTGCACGCACGCACGCACGCATTTAAGCTGTTGATGATATTCTAAGTCCAGCTGGATCAACGTGTGAGCAAACATAAAGTATATCACATTATCATTCATGTCCGAAGCTTACGCTCTGTGACAATCTACAAATATACTATTTTGTACCTATCTCCACACAAAAGCCAATCAAAATGCTACGATCGCGACTTGCTCACATCAAGGTGTGTCAGCCAACCGAAAGGTCAGTTCCCACAGAGAGTATGTACAGACGAAGCTTCCGATTTCACGGAGAAGGGTAATCCTAAGAGACCACAACTGTAGATGGGCCCACGGGTTGACGGTTGTGCCAGCTGGACCAGTTGTACCAAACAAATCCATATCTGCCCTGCAGAGATGTTGGCTCGAAGTGCCGCCAGAGACTGCCTTGAGAGAAGATTGGGAAAAACCTGCAGCAATAATACCGCCTCAGTGAGCTTTTGAGTTTAGTAACACTTTGTAGGCAGCGTTCCAAACGAGAAATGCAATCAATAGCAACACCGCCACTGGCGCCAGCCCAAGAGGTATCGGGCCTCAAACTTGTAGAGGCAGACCCAAACTTCCAGTCCCATATATATTGGGGACTTCGTTTCTTTCCTTATATCTCCTAATCGTTGGCTGTTGGTACGTACATCGGGAAGGCTGGACGCCTTACTCGAAAAGA
>JADBJO010022961.1:0-27182 GCA_016801955.1 Conus betulinus
TAACGATGGCTAATGACGTTTGTTTGTCCAGAAAGGCAAAGGCAGCTGTTTGGGCATTATTCACTGTATGACTGCCAATTCCGTTTTAAAATATGACCTGAAAACCGACCATATTCCCTGAGACCCGGTACAAACAAATACTATTTGTGTAGAATGTTTGGGGATCAACGTCAATTGAAGCCCAACTTCTCTACACTTGAAAAGCTTGGTTGATTTTGAGCTCAGGGATTCAATTGTAGACATTACTGACCAACAACCGATTTGGTTTGTTATGGAAGGCAAAAGTGTTGAACTGATCACTTGGGTACAAAAATTTGGTGTTTCTATACGCAAACAATACAAAAAAAAAGTCTCCAGTTTTAACGCAGTGACAAACAATAACAGTTGAGTTCTGCCGGAACTGCAATGCCAAATAAGAATCATAGCCAAATGGACAAAATCCATTATCAACCTAGGAGTCAGCAGTTGTTTCTAGCCATTAACTACTGACCTTACTTAATTAAGTTCTGACTTAAGGTGCTGACAATAGTCAACTGAGAATTGATTACAAATGGGACAATAATTGTGATTTTTTTTTTTTTTCAACCCATCTTTTGCATATTCGCTTTTTATCATATTTCATTAGCAATATCATGTTGTACCGAGTTCAGACAGACCCCTCCTAGGTGTAAATATGGGACAAATTGAAGGGGTCAACATTTCTGACATATGAAATGCTGACTGTACATTCTAGACACATGCATGTTCCATCAGACATACATTTAAGTTACCAATCTCCATATCACTAAACAATGTATGCAGAAACATGCGATTCTATCAAATGTGCAATGTATATATATCTATTTGCACACAGGTTTGTTTTACAAAAACCAACTTGTAATGCAAACAACACAAAACACTGGATGCACATAACTTTTTAATTAACTTAGTCCCAAGACATGAGTAATGCTTATAATAAAATACACATTCAAGAGCGTGTTAAGTCCTTTTGCTCATAAATGATGTAATGTCTCTAATAGAACAGAAGCCCTAAAAATTTACTGTCTTTTTTCCCACTAATGTACAACTCCCCTAGCAAATCACTTCCCAAGTTCAGGGGTAATCACATAATATTTTGACACACAACACCAGCACCAACAAAAAACATTCAAGGGTTATCATTCTGATAGAGCTCCTTCACTGAAACTGAGTTCCTACCCTTGTACCAGGGTTACTTTTCAGATTACAAAACTTCAAAGACAGCATGTAAAAACTGAACGATGCAGTCATCTCAAACATATACAGACTTTTTTTTTTTTTTTTTTTTAAAGCAACAAAATACTAGCACTCTGATTTTTGTAACTTTTCCATGGGATATAGAATAAAAAACATGAGCATCAGCTATCTTCCATATTACCTGAATTACTACTCTGCACTGAGAGCCTATGATGTGAGGACAGGTAGCCCCCAAAACACACCTTCAGAAAAAGCTTCAAGGCAGAACACCCACCTGGATGCACCACTTCTCCCGAGGGGTTGGACACCAGCAGGTTCACGGCCGTCCAGATGTTTGATGACAAAACTGAATCCACACAGGGCCATCTGTAAGTCCGATGGTCTTGGTTCATAGGTACAGGTCCCTCGCCGGCTACGGGTACACCACCTCGTGCTCCTTCTGCTGCAAGATGATGATTCACATCACCGGCCTCCACATCAGGCTGTGAGTAAGAAAGAAAGAACAGCAATGAATGACTGGCATCAGACAAATCAAGCGCTTCCAGCTTAATGAAAATTCAAGTCTAGACCAGATCCACTATGCAGTGGTCAGGTGTCAAGGACTTGCAGCGTCCATAAGTCATTGGGTTCAAAGCTAACAAGTTCTTCACTCACAGCTCTGACCTGGAGTGCTAGGTATGCTACAGGTTCAAATGGACGAATAGAGCTACACCCATCAGTTTTTGATCCAGTTTTCAAAACACTTCTTTACAGAGTGGCTCACATATCTTAAATTGATTTTGCTGAGTCTGCCTCATTTATATACCAATACATATGCTAAAAGAAAAGTAGTAATAGGAGCTGCCATGGCAAGGTTAATTAGCATTTAAGGATTCCGATGGGAGTGGCTGCAGGTGCAATTTTAATACACAGCCATCTATTTGTGGAATTTTTCCGGCCACCGACTAGCTTCAGTCCACAGCTGCCTTTGCTATACGGCTCACGCTGGGAAGACTGGAGCCACAGAGCTGAGTGCAATCAAATTAATGGTTTCTGAAACTGAAAGTGTTGCTTCGAATTTCCTGACCAGACGAGACTGGTATCGTGTCTCTCTTCATTGCTGGATTGATGTTGGTACTAGCTGCATCGAAACACAACGGCGTAACTCGAATTTTTTTTTTTTTTTTGATTGTTTTTGTTTTTTAAACAAATTTTTTTTTGGTCTAGTTAGACGCGGTTTTGAGAGAAGTTTGGTCATACTATAAGTGTGGGCCCAAGAGGGCATAATGAAGCAGCCAAGTCCCAATCACCTTATCCTAATACACAATATATGCGGGACTTAAAATCCCTTTACCATAACGAAAATCACAGCTAGGCGTTATATATTGTGGGGATAAATAATCATTTTTTTCCACATCTTACTGTAAAATTTGAGTTATAAGACTTACGGCAGAGGTCTTTCCAGGGCAGCAATATAAAAGAAAGTAGTAGTATGGAATAACAGCCCTGTCTGCTGTATCAGTCCAGAACTTGGAAATATACAGCATGTTTTGATCACCCTCATTCTCATGGCATCTGCAAGGTTTAAACAAGAAGTCTCAGAATTCTGTGGACCTATCATGCCCTGCCCTCCTGGTGACCTCAGTTCTTTTTCCCCCACACATCCATCATTTGGTGTGCGGCTCTGTGAGGCTCACGAGCAGGGTGGACCATGGAAGGGTACAAAAGTAGGGGCAGTGGGGAAGGCCCCCCCAAATGGAAGCGGTGTGAGGAGGAAGCTATATTTTCTGCTATTCAGACAAACAGCCTACTTGATAATATATCGACATGTCATCACAAGCCGATGGTCAAGCGGTGAAACCCATCCCCCCAAAAAAAAGTCAATTTTCTTCGCTTCTTGGTACAGTGATATCCACTTATCACACAGAACACTGCTATATGTGCCCAATTTTAATGACACTGCCCAACCTAATTACAACCGTGTAAGGGAGAAAAGAAGAATTCCAGTAGCAGAAGATGTGCATTCGTGTGAGTGCTCATGCGCTCCACAATCGCAAATGATTCTATTTGCACATATTGTGTGTGTGTGTGTCTTGTGTTGTGTTGTTGTGTGTGTGTGTGTGTGTTGTGTGTGTGTGGTGTGTTGTGTAATTATCTTGCCAGTTTCATTTTTCAATCTTCATACGCTTCTTGACAAAGAATAAGAAAAAGATGATTATGAGGAGAAACTTAAAATTGTATAAAAAAAAAAAATGGAAATGAGCATCTGATACTATGTCTAATACAAAATACAAAAATACACATGAAAAAAAAACCCATTAAAAACATATCTGAGAAAGAAAAAACAACAGATGACCCATTAGAAAACTAAATGCATTCTGAAGCTCACCAGCGAGGATCCCCTCGGCCCCTGAAAGGAACTTTTGTTCGTGGCTCATCCCTTTTCCCGGACGTGCACGTGCACCTCCAGGATCTTGGTCTCATCACCACCTTTCTCACCCCCGGCATCCCTTGCACTTGTCCTTGTCGCGATCGGTCTCCCCTACAGCACAAAAGGGCAGGCAAAAAAAGGCAGCAGCATCCCAACAGAGGGCAACACAATTAAAAAAAGCTCTGGAAGTAAAGTGAAGGCCTGCAGCAGGACTGATGAAAATCAGCTCAATGTTGGAAAATGCCGATTGTCAAACAATGCAAGCTACACTGTAGCAAAACTTATATAATCCAAATCTATCCTGCGCCCCCCCCCCTCCCCCGCCACAAATAAGCATATTACATGCATAACCCCCCCCAACCCCCCCCCCCCCCCCCCCCCCCCCCCCCCAATAAAAGAACAAGCCCAATGCTTTCAGTTTCTTTCAACTAGTTTCACAACAACTTTGTACCCTCACCCACAGCCATCACGGAACTTGTTATTGTAGACTGTGCGTAACTGACGGATCCCTGAGATGTTGAAATCTCCTACACCTTCCCTCCCAACAGCCTACTGCGTGCTACAAACACTTGTAATCTAAATAAAAGATGGTTTGTTCTATTCTGGTTTTGCCAAAGACCTTTTCTTTAATCCAAGCCGAATTCATAGTCACTTTCCACCACTACAAGTCGCATCCACAAACCCCCCCACCCCCCCCCCCACCCCACCTTTTCTCCTGCTCGTCCCCCTATGTTGCTTGTCAAAGAAGATAAACTGAGATAACCGACTGCTGTACATGTGCACCACAAAGGTAAGCTTATTGATGTACATATGCGCACAGGTACACTTGCCCATCAATCATTCCCCATACAAGAAAATACTTCTCCGTGGCAAATTCAGGGACCAATACTCCTGCCTCTGCTGTTGACCATGCCAGGCCCCAACTGTCTTAAACGACACTTTTTATACCACGCACCTTGCATGTACCGACACCGCACTGTCGCCCCAGGCTTGCCACACACCCTGTCCCACATCGTACCCATACAGTGATGACAAGGTCACTCACAAGAATACGATCAGAATGCCTGACGTACAATGGTGTCACGGATTGGCGCTAAAAATGGCATGTAATGTGAATGGAATGTAGAAAATGAATAAATACTACCAATGAATGAAAGCTCGCAAGTCTATTACCCAAAGACTGATGAGAACAAAGATGGATCTGTGCGCTATCAAACCACCTATTCTCCATATGCTAGGGAACCTTAGACATGATAGTTACCTGAGGAGACGACTCGCCTGGCTAAAACGGTGAAATAAAAAAAAAAAACAATTTAAAAAAAAAACAAAAAACATCCAAAGAAAACAGAAGGTTAAAAGCTTACACACATGAAATGTTAGTTTCCACTTAGGTGGTACATGATACATGCTGACTTACCCATATTACATTTTTTGTGGCAGATCACAGTTTTAGCTGAGCTGAAGCATTGGACGTCTTGCCCATTGTACACAGTCTTCTAAAGTTACCCTGAAATCAAATAACCATACAAAATATTACTTAATGATGAAACAATTACAATGACTGATACCAACTGGAAATTGCATTTTGAAGATAACTTAACCCTACTACCATCCCCCCCCCCCCCTCCCCTGAATTAGGTTGCAATCCATTGTCAAAGTGTACCTCATTTTGCTCTACATATGGTTTACTTAGAAATAGCTTTTTTTGAGTCTACAGATGCAGTATTTGAAAAGCATCTGCTACGTGAAGTGAAAGTTGGCTACCACCTGCAACTGTTACAAGCCCCAACAAACCTCCAAAATACATATTTGTATCCTAATTGCCCACTGGTATATGGTAACAGTGACAGTGATATAATATAGGATGGGACGTCCATCTTAGTTGACTGTGGACATCTTGGGAGCCAGGAGACTGCTGAACTGATTAACAGCAGCTCTAGAAAAGCCTTTACCTGTGCTGGTGTGTTTGAAAGTCACTTCAGACTTAGTGACAGTAACTGTACACCAAGCCTTGGAGATGAGAGCGTAGGTCGGGAGGATGATGTGAACGTCAAGAAAAAAAAAAAGACCAGAGGTATCATGTTGTCGTGACACATCAATTTTGGATTGTCCACTCAAGTGATCACAATGGTCTTTTCCTGAACACAATAACACATAGAAGAAAGGCACAGCAAACCAGACCACGTACAAGATTTTTCTAATAAGAATTTAGTACCACTGGGGACTTAAAATTTGCAAGGGGGACAGGTGTTATGTCTTGTGTATAAGTGTGTGTGTGTTGGGTGGTGGGTGTGTGTGTTGTGCTGGGTGTGATTGTTTATGCATTGTATCCCCGTTTCATAAGTGTGTCCTAATGTTAGGGAATAATTAAAATTTGGTATTTATGTTAGCATTACTCACTTATCCGGTAAACACAAAACAAGAACAAAAACATGTGTATTAAAAGTAGGTTAATGTGACAGAACAAGGCCTTTTCAGATCCTCAGATAACGTGGCACCTTCTTGTGAACAGGTGTGGTGGGACTAATATTGTAGATCCCCAGACAGACATAAAATCATGATACACACAGGCCCAACCCATCTCAGTGGAACTAAACTGAACTTAGTTTACACTACAATTTACAATCTCCCACCAAGACAGCTTTTATTAATAAGCACAACTGCTGTCCATATTGCTTTAGACAATTCAAGCAAAGCTAGAGCTTTTATTGGGGCAAGCCATACTGCTCTCATTATTGTTTTAGACAGCCAAGAGGTGGTCAACCCCAGATACTTGGTATGTCTGGCAACTATTTCTCTCTGCGTTGTTTTAAACAACACACCCACACTCAAAACCATTTATCAACAAATGTATCAATGCACTGCATTAGGAGAGCTGGGATAGAGCCAAAATCCCAGTATTATGCCCAGGTGTGTAATTGTTTTTGTTCATGGTCTGTCAGGAAAATACATTGACCGTTGGTTTTGGACAACAGATTAAGAGCCCCCTTAACACATTCTCTCTTTCCTAATTAGACACCACAGTGATATCATAAACACATCCATGATACAACGGACTCGGGCTTCCCACTTCCTCACAGGAAAAAAATTCATAGGGGTTTTCTGGGGTTTCTAAAAGGGAACATTTTAAATTTTTAAGGGTGGAAATTTTAAGCGTTTCGAATGTTCAAAACAAAAAGATTGAATAATTAACCTTATACGATCTGCAATCCACCATGATGATAGGAGATTACATATTCCTGTAGTCTTTTCCAAAGCTCAAGTTCAGCTGATACGAAAAAAAAACAACAAAACAGAAAAAATCTTTATGAACAGAAATTGATAAATCATATAAAGGAACAACTTTCAATCTGCTTTCCGGACCATATCTGACATGGTGTCAGCGCGGCTTCTGTTTCAAGTCCTTATTCACATGAGTTGATTCACAAAAGCTCAAAGACATATTCAGTCTGTGATTTTAAATTGTGCAAGATATCTAACATTTGGTTTTTCCCCCCCACACGATAGGTTCCTCCGCAATTGAGGAAAATTGTGGAACACATATGCCTAGGGCACAGGCAGTTGCGCAGGGAACGTTGGCATTACAATTTCATCAGGGGATCGGGAACTGTGATGATTGTTGCTGGCTGAATCGCCAATAAAACACTTAAGACTTTTCACAAACTCATCTGTCCCTACTTGCTGTTTATTGTGGATGGGGTGATTGATTCTTACTGAGGAAGGGTCTGAACCCAATGTTGATGAATATATACTGCCTATGAAGACTGTGCCTAACGAAGGTCACGTAAGAAATACGGGAGGAACCGGCCTACTCGCTTTTCCCATAATTCCACAATATGTTCCCCCCTTTCCATGGACTTGCACAGAGATGCGAGGCCGATAAAATTGCCCACTGGCCGGGACCCCTCAACGGCGTTTTGCACCAAACTTTTACTGGAAAAAAAAATGCATGTTTGTGGTTGTCTCTGTCAATGTGGGGGGGGGGGCATATCTTTCTTCTGTGACAAACGCACAAGAGGATTCAAAAATGTGCAATTTCACGTAGGATGACGACCGATTTTGCAAACCAGTAGGGACATTTCACTGGAAGTATCCATTTTCTTCCGGAGTATGGCGCTCTTGTCGAAGTCGAAACATTGACATGCCACAAAACAAAAACAAGGGGGGACTATTGAATTGCGTTCCCTTTGGGGCTGTGAAAGCAGGACGACACGCAAAACGACTTCAAGGTGAAATCGTGAATGGCGCAAAATCAAAAATGTCCGGACAGTTCTCGAAATATAATGAAAAAAATATAATAGTTCTTCCGATTCGTCTTGGAATGTCAATTGGATCTAAGTCCTCATTTGGTGTCCAAAAACGATTTTAAGGGGATAGTTCATCAGGGGCGTGTAGGGGATATCTGGCATGTTTCAAAGGGTAGATATCCGGGTTC
The DNA here is from genome assembly GCA_016801955.1 of Conus betulinus. Lineage (NCBI taxonomy): Eukaryota > Metazoa > Mollusca > Gastropoda > Neogastropoda > Conidae > Conus > Conus betulinus. The sequence continues at coordinate 8,061 of JADBJO010022961.1, forward strand.
CATGGACGCTTTTGGACCCATGAAATCTTAAGGGTTCTTTCAAGGGGGTGACAAAACTCCTGTAAAGAAGTAAAACAACAAAAGCAAACAAACAAAACATAAACAACACACACACAAAAAAACACAAACAATGGGGACAGTAAATGTGGTCAAATGCAGTCCAGGATCCATTCTTTCGTCCTCATAAGAGTGGACAGTTACATCATACACATTCATGCATATAAGCAGTATGGACCAAAAGAGCTGAAATATCTTCATGTGCAGTCAGGACACAGTCTGTTCTTTCATAAGATTGAGGCAATAAATAATGCAGGTCAAGTGTTACAAAGCAGTATGAAGTAAAAAGAAAAAAAAGAAAGCCATATTATCAGGGGAAAGTGGTTCGGCTTCTTCGGATGGGTGTAAACAATGTCAGGAACGGTACCAGCTGCACGATGTTTGTAAATTTCGGTACGAGAACTTGTTCGATTAATGAACATATCGGTGCTTGGAAACCACAGGAAGTAGAAAGAAACTGTTTTCCTATGTATTGATGCCATAAGCGATTCAGGTATTTCAAAAAAAAATTTCAGCAAGCGACACTAATTTCTAGGAAATCTCGTTCGTGGCTGGTAAAAATAAGAGTATTCTTGTTAAAACTGTCTCGTAAAAGTCTGATTCCTGATATAAAGATAGGATGAATTTTTTTATCCTTTATGTTAAAAATGTGATTTAAAAATGCACAGAATCATCAGTTGTGCCTTTTATTGCTGCACGGACAAAAACTCTCTTAGTAAAAGGTAAAAAATAGATGATAATCTGAAAAATTGCTATGAAGCATTGAGTTTGTGCACACATAGAGATCTGTTTTGCTGAATCATAGTGTGCTCCTTACCACATTGCAATTTTCACAAAAAGTACCAAAGTACAGGGACTGAAAGTAAACCCCAGGCTACAAAAAAAAAGTGGAAAAAAATAAGATTACTGCAAGTTTTTACCCTACCCGCCCCATTACCACCGGTGCCCAGTCCGATCTTTTCACCATTTTCACATATTTCAATAATTCTTTTGCTGGTTCTGCACAATTTCACATTATAATCATTACTTAAATGTGGCAGATTCTGCGGTCCCGATATCGACCAAGATCTATTTCAAATATGTCCATACTGATTTTCATCTCACTGTGGATCACCAGTATCGATATTGGATTTCTGCAAAGATGGTTCATTATTGGAAACAACCAGCTATAACTTGTTGCAAAATCATAATTTTTTTTTTTTTTTCCGAAAAAAATCTGGTACATGTGAACTGCTGATAACAAAAACATGTGGAACATACTATTCCACTTACGTTGAAAATTAAGAGGTGCCAAAGGAAGCAGCTCTTACTCATTTATCTTGCAATTTTTATGTTTCACAGCAGCCAAATGGTCTGTCCACCAAAGAATCAATCTCCAAGATTTTTTCAAAGGGCTGAGAGAATGCAGTTGTATTTTGCGGTTGTACCACATAATTTAAAACCAATTGGTTTTGGAGTAGAAACGGGTCTCCTATGCGTTCATTCTATTCTATCCAATAAAAACTCTACTTTTCAGACAAAACACAGGCTAAGTCCCCATGAAAAAACATGTATAGCTAAAGGTACCCTGATTCTGGCATTTAACCGTCACTTTAAATTTTTTTTATTCTTTTATCCAATTACACAGCACATGGGAGCGTCCATGACCTGTATATGGCCCTTTGATGTTGAATAAAATAAGAAACCTCATCTGGATGAATTGGTCATCTTTTCTCTCGCAGCCTGCGGGGCTGAGGTCCACTGCTTCTCCACCCATAACTGGGGATCCCGAAGAACCCAACCAAAACAAGAAATCCTCAAAGCAATGGGCGTTGCGTCCCCCAAAGCCACCCCACGCTGTAAAGGCAGCAGCACTGGTGAACCCTCAATAGCACAAAAGCACCTAACGGGGAAATCCACATATCTGAAATACAAAACATGGAAAACAAACAAAACAAATAAAAAAAAATAACAGCTACTCAGGGGAGAAGGACAACCCAACCAATGCATCCATTGCTTGGGACATGTTATCATCATCAGCAGCATAGTTTGCTTTTTTTAATTTTTAAAGAGCAGTAAAAACTAAAACTGTTTCATGTTAGCACATCCACTTCAGTAAGCAACAGCAACACCAAGATTTATGCATGCAATGGATACGGGCTTTCATTTAAATTTGTATGGAATTCGACAAAAAAAATCCACCCACCACCAAAAAAAACAAAAAAAAAAAAAACCCCCACAACACAATGTTATATTTAAGTTGTGTGTGTAAGTGAGTATCCACAAAAAAGACCTGCATTTGTATAGGTCTGTAGTATTTTCTGTCCTCTTTCACTTTGTCTCTCTTTTCTGCTGACAAAGAGATTCATCCCTTTATATCTTCAGGCCCCCTCTCCCCAAAAAAAAAGCAAACCCCTCCCCCTAAAAAACCCCCGACCATCACCACCACCAAAAACAGTATGACAAAAAAACAACACCACAAACAAACCAACCAACAAAAAACAACAAAAAAAAACCAAGCACACAAAAAAAAGACTATGGTACGTATTGGGAAAGACTGTACATTTGGCTAAACATTTTCAACATGTTCAAATTAGTTTTTACAGTTCATTCTAGGTATGTAATTGGGAAGGAGGAGATGACTGTGGCATTTTGGCTAAAACATTTTCAAAGTAGCCTTTTACAGTTCATTCTAATAACTACTTTTTTTTCCTGGATGTTGTAACCTTGTGCCTATCTCCACGTTTGTCAATCATCACAGAAATTTACCTTGCCCTAACATCCTTTGCTTTGGCTGGAACAGCCTGTAAGTTTCAAGAAATGCATAAACTGGTTTCAATGCACAGTGGTGCCCAAAATACTCACCTCCACCACCACTTCTTTTCTGCAACTCAGCCCTCGTAAAACCATTAGCGGTCGTTAGGACCCTTCCTCTTCTCTGGATTCTGACACAGCCACCTCCATAGGCGCAAAAGCTGATTTCTTTAACTGGAAACGAAACCAACAAATGCGCTATGGATGATATCGCATTTACTTCATTACTGGGTCAGTCAAATTTTAACGTCAGTCTGTGCAAAACACTTCAAATCTTCACTTACAAAAACAGCCTCTTTTAAAATGTTAGTATTGCCAAGAAGTGAACAAATCTTAGCACAGCAAGGAAAAAAAAAAAAAAAGAGGCTGATCTAGTCAGTTTTTTTTTTTTCTTACCTGTCCAAACAGGATGCCTTCACATCACCCCACTTGGCGTGGATAACATTGCCATGTTATGCTTTGTTCTACAATCATCCCCTTTGTCATTGCCCCCTTGCCTTCTGAGTTCTTCCCATATGGCTTCTGCTGAAAGTGATTATTTCCAAGGTTGGGTGTGTGGCAATCAATGGGCACTGATGTTCATTTGATTTCAATGATGTCCACTAGTTTTGGTTTTTTTAAAGAAGTTTGTAAAATAAATCCCTACTCCCCTCTCTCCTCTCCCATGTTTAAATTTTTTTATTAAAAAATAAGGTTGGTTCTCTCTCCATATACCCATTCAAATCAGGTATAGTATAAAAGGTCAGCCGGGGAGGGACAGAGTCTCTGAGTTCGCAAAACCAGTCTGATTCTTCTGCGCTCAACTCAAACCCCTCAGGGATGCCAATCCTTGTAAAAGGAAGAAGAGTGACCTGGGGAAATATAATAACCTAAAACCGTCGATGGAGAGAAAGTTCAGGTAGAGAAGTTCCCACACACCTTGAGATTGCATGGACTGGGCTGGAGATAGCTGCAAGGGGAAGCGCAGATCTAAGGGGTCCCTTGCAGGCAAAAAAAGGTGAGCCGCTTGTGGTGGATCCGGACCGACATGGATGTGTGACCTTTGACCGTCAATACAAGATACTGAGAATGTTTACTCATGAGGGGGTGGAGGGAATTTGTGATTCTGTTGGCTGATTGAGGAGGAGTTGCGATGATGATGATTATGTGACAAATTTTTTGAGGTCCAATATTGGGTTTTTGTCACATGTTAGACTTTCACTACTAGACCCCCTTTTTGATATCTGCTTGGCCAGTAATTCAATTCATACCATCTCCCCTGTTCATCCTCATCAACGGTTTCATATTTTCAACGTTCTCCATCTCTTGGCCTTTTTGCCTCGTGGGAGACCCTCACGTCAGGAGGCTGCCCACAAGGAATGCGTTTGAATAGGCGCGGAGATACACATCACTAAGCTTAAGGGGGCAAAAGAACCCCCCCTGGCTGGCCGAGCACGCACAAGAAGGAGGGCAGGGAAGGTAGCTCCCTGCTCTCCCAATGTGTTGGTCGGGGGGGGAGCTCGGGATAAGCGTAGCAATGTGCAGTGCAAGGGGGAACAGGCAGTGGTTGGGGACCGGTAGGGTGGGGTAACGCATGGAAACTTTTTGTAAATTCACGCGTGTCGCGGTGGGGTCAGCTGTCGTGTCGCGTGTCTCTTGAGCATGTCCGGAAAAAAGGGTGAGGGCCAAACTGTGAGGGCCAAAAATGCGAAACTTGTGCAAGTGACTAAGGCCTGAACAAAATAAGACTCCATGGAGGAAGAGAAAGGGAGGTAAGGAGAGGCAAAAAAAATTGCAAAAAACGGTGAAATCTTAATGTGATCGGAGAAAAGGGAAAGGACATTGGCGGGGAAAGGGAGGGAACTGCAAGGCACAAGGGCAACATGGGCAGGTCTCCATGACTGACCACACAGATTATGTCAAGATGGTGGACAGGAAGGCGTGCATAGAAACAACCCTTGACCGGGATTCCCAAGGGCGGTAAAGAGCCACAAAAAGCCCAGGACATTCGGGAGGGGGCAGATGGTCATGGCTTCCGCTGTCTACCCCGATAATGAAAATGCTTTGGACATTCCGCCTTTCAAAATGAGGGGCGGATCGTTGGGCACAATGGACCGCAGCATATGGGAGGCGGTAGGAGTCCTGGAATACTGAGTACGGGTCGAACGTTGGAAGTCCAAACACTTGGCCGTCTACACCGTTAGGATTGGAAGCGTCAGTTTGAAGCATCTTGGCGGGCGCCCCAAAGGGTACATGAAAAAAATTTTCTGCCGTAAGTGGAAGCCGGCAGGGCCAACCAAAACGGTTGTGCAGCAACGAACGTTGACAGCAAATTGGGGGGACATCAACCTGTTTATCTTCTGGTAGCCCGCATGTGGAAAGAGCAAAACGAGCCCTCTGAAAATTCCACTGGCAATGTTTTTTCCCTCTCTTGTCTCTCCGCCAAGTATCTTTAAATTTAATGCATGAAATACTTCTTCCTTCGCAGATTCTTTATGGGGCACATTTCACCAAAATCTGCAAAAATCCCATGGGAGAAGGCGCAAGCGCTGGCTTGACAAGGGGGGGAACAGCTGTGTGTTTCCAAAATACAAAATGATTGTTCTGCCAATCAAAGTATCATAATCACAAAGGGGTGGGGGGGGGGGGGGGGGGGGGTTTGTGAAATAATCTTTAGAGGCTTAAAAATAGCAATTGTATCAGTCATTACCTTTTCACCAGCCTCTGGATTTGTTGTCTGGAATGGAACCCGGCCTTGGCCAGTTTTCTGTGTATGCCTGTCAAAACACCACACAAACGACACGAAAGTCACTATTTTTTTTTCAGAGAACACCTCTGACATTACAAGGGACTGTGGGCAGGCTTGTGTCAGTGTGTTACTGAGGTTCTCTTTGAAATTCACTGGCAATGTAATGAGAGTATGCATAACATTCTGTCTGGTCAGTGTCCTTGTTACTGATACTGTTTGGTTTCAATTAAGTCGTTGACATGGATTGGGTTAGTGGTATGTTGATACATAAACCTACCTCTCTCGGCAACATTTTTTTGTTACAAGAAGCTTGAATCAGACGCAACATGCATTCAAGTCACTCTGTCTGTAATACTCAGGTGTAAAAAACAACACCCAAACAGACCATATGATTTTTTGATTGATTTTTTAAAAGCACTGGTTTAGGTTATCTGAATGCGATATCACACTGCTCAGTGTACAGTACAGACAGATTTGGTTAAGCTGTTCCTCTTATTATCAAAAACTCATTGTGCTGAAATTAAAAAAAAAAAAAAACCAAAAAAAAACCACCCCATTCATACCCCATTCACATCCCTTTTGACGTTCCATTTTCAGGATAAGAATTGTTTCCATTCTTCATTTCAATGTCTGAAATTGTGTGTTGTCTTAACCTGAAGAACACCCAGGATGTTGTAATGCATCATGTTTTGTCATGTACTTTTTTCCTTCAATTTTGTTAAAACGAAATTGGTAATCAGGTCAGTGAATGCAATTGATGACAAAATTCTATTTTGTGACTACTCTGACTTTTGTAAGTAAGTTAGTGATGTGTGTGTTGTGTGTGTGTGTGTGTGTGTGTTGTGTGTGTGTGTGTGGGTGTGTGTGTGTGTGTGAAGTGGGTTGCTGTCCCTGTCTTCTTGTGCAACCCTTAGTGCATTTGCACCCATGATGCTTATTCCAACCTCTGATCCACAGCAATATCCCTACAGCAGAAGTTTATTCTCTTTGGCTGACTTTTGTGATATAGTTGCTGGTTAAAACCTGTATGTCAGTGACGTCAATTGCTATGTCTCTGAAACCTGGAAATGGATATAATCATAATTTCATGGGCAGAAGTCCCAACCCTCTCTCTCTTCACCATTTCAAGACCACATAATATAATGGGAACTTGTCCCTGCGAACAAGGCCTTTTTTGTCAATTGGACATTACAACTGTTTGCTGAATAAAAGAAAACTGACATAAAAATGCTCAAGTTGCCAGTTTTAATCCAAATATACAACATATGATTACACAGAAAACCACCAACACTAAAGTATGATGCACAAAGTCTAACCATTTTTAGGATGGACGCCTTGGGGGCAGAAAAACAACAGGAGAATGTAGTGAAGAAAATCCTGTTTCTAAAAGTTGGATGGAGAGTCCGGTATATCCAAACTGGATTTCATTGCCCAGATTACACACACTACCATCAAGTAGTGTGTGCCAGCACACACCCCACGCACAACACAGAGATGTGAGAACAAGCAAAGTAGTAAGCAATGCATGTTGCATTCATCATGCGCACATAGCCACATATATACACCACCGAACATACACACAAACGGAACACAACCCACATAACTATCACACACACGCAAACACACCCATTAGCGCAATAATCACAACACACCACAACACACCCACACACAAAAACCACACATAACCATATATACAGCTTTATAACCACGCACCATTTACACGTACACACAAGAGCAAATTCCACCATTCGTGTAACTAGTGGAAGAGCAGTTGTCTTTGACTTTAGGCACAGCCGCATTTTGGGGAATCCCACTTCCTCCACTCATGATACTCAAATACCGACAATATCTTCTCCCAATAGTCTTGCGAGGTCAATCTAGTCAAAAGTCTGAGAATGATTTATCACACTTTTCATTTCAGTATAACGCAGCAAACAGCGTCTAAATCCTTCAAACTCAAACTGCATCATTGACTCCGTGGATGACCAATGTTCAATCTTGCTACTGTCTGGTTTGGTAAATCTACCCAGTACCAACAACCTTTTGACCATATCACTAGATTTGACTGAAATAACATCAGATTGGTTCCGTTATTTCAAAATTTTGTTCAACTGTAATTTCTTTTGTTATGAAACAAGTCCTAATGTTTACGCATCCTGTAATATTCTAAATCCAAAATAGTAATCTTCAATGTTGGGAACAAAATCCAAACTATTTCATTGGAAAACCATTTTTAACATCTCGACGAGTGATTTAAAAAAAAAAAAAAAGAAAAATCATTTTTGGGTCGTTGCCATACATTTTTAGGCTTTAACAAAAAATTAACAAAAGCGGGGAAAATTGCTTCGTTCAGCATGTAGCAGCCTACATAATGAACATTTATATTCTTTTTAATGCTTTTTCTCGGTGTTTTGTGGGAGACCTTTCAGACCTACAAAGCAGAAGAGACTGAGGAAAAATATTCCTTAATGGTATAGCGAATTGTTTCTCTCCTTTCTTATGGTTGTCTGTCATTAGAATTGCGAACATTTCAGTAGTGATTGCTCGATGATCCGGGCGCCAGTGAGGGAGGAGTGGGTGAGGGGGGATTGTCTTTTGTAACTGAAGTTCCATTCTGTCCCCTAGTAAGTTGTTTCAAACCACCCCAAACTAGAAATTTTGGCCCTCCATATAGTAACAATACCAAGATTAATTAATTCACCTTTTTTTTCAGTTCGGCATCAGATAACTCCCTTTGAACACCGAGAGACGTACAACATTTGTGTGTCGGCCATTTTCCACGAGGGGGTAGTTCGTCCTGACTAGGACTTTTTTCAGTGAATGACGTCAGGAACATGCAGCGCGCTGCCGACGGAAAGAGAAGAGAAGTTGTCCTCCCTATAGGAGCCGTGACGGTAATCTCCGTTATCAAAAGGTTGATCCTTGTTTTCCTTTATGGGTGGAGGAAAGAAAGACAACTCTACTACCTTTCCCCAACCCCCGCAACACAAACACACACCACACACACCCACACACACACACACACACACCACACACTCTTCATCAATGAATTTTGATTCACAGTTTTATTTTTTCTTTTTTAAACCAGTTTTCATTTTACAGTTAAGTGACACTCTCGTTATATGTGCACAGCAAAAGCACGGCGACAGCGACGTCAGCACATGTGCGCGCAGCATTCATGCCGCACCCACACACGCACACCACACACACGCACACAGCACACTCACGCACGCACGCACCCTCACGCACTCACGCACACCCCCCCCCCCCCCCCCCCCACACACGCACACACACACACAGAGCTTGCAAATCGGCGACTGAAGACGTTTTGTCGTAAGACCTACTTTCGAAGACTTTCATTTCTTTACTTAAATGTCTCTCCATACACAGCGGTGATGATGATATTAAAAGAAAGGCATGCATAAAATTCTGCAGATAAAAGCATTTTTCTAGAGGACAAAAGCGAGAAGAGAGGAGAGATGAGATGTAACTAGATGTGATGATTGGGAGAGAGAAGAGAGAGATGAGAGGAGAGAGAGAGACCGAGAGAGAGAGAGAGAGGAGACGAGGAGCAGACAGATTGAGAGAGAAAGACAGACAGACAGACAGACAGAGATACGACAGACAGACAGATAGAAAGAGGATATTTTGTATCACAACTGCGGTACATTTGTTTGCGTCATACGCGTTTTTGAACTGTATACGTATTGTATTGTATTGTACTTTTTTGACTTGTTCTTGAGAGCATTGAGAGAGTGCAGAGAGAGAGAGAGAGAGAGAGAGAGAGATGAGAGAGAGGAGAGAGAGAGAGAGAGAGAGAGAGAGAGAGAGAGATGTTGTTCTCAGGAATAATTCTGAGGTAGCGTTTTGCAACTTTCATCGATGTAGTTTCACCTGATCGTCGGGTAGAACTCAAATCCAGTTTTTTTGTTCTTCGTGCTACAGAGCGCAGCGCCCAAGGTGCTCATTTTGAAGATTTCCTCCTCTGTAAAGGCTTTCTTTCTACTTTTTTGCCCCCACTTTCTCAGTGGTAGTAATCCGAATTTGGGTCTGCGGTCTGAAGGATCTAAATCCCCCAAATATGTTCTGCCACACCACACTTCCAGGATGCCTTTGGATTCGGGTGGTTTCACACCCATCGCTCCTCTCGATTGTGCTCGCTCGCTCGCTCTCTCTCTCTCTCGCTATGTGATGTTTTTGGGGTGTATGCATGCAAACGGTTGGTGTTGATTTGGGGCGTACGTAGGTATGTATAATGCAATTAGGCCTAGATTTAAAAAAAAAAAAAAAAAAACACCAAAAACCACCACCACTAACTGAATCCAAAACTTTAAAGAAAACTTTCTAAATAAACAACTAACACCAAGATTAACGAAAATAACATAGACGTTAAAGTAAATGTCCAATTGGCTCTTGATCAGTCCTTGAACAACTTCAAAAATGTTCGATTCGTTAGAGATGACGTCTTCAAAGACTGACATCGACGGTTCAGTGTTCAACAACCAAGCAGGTAAATAGGGTTTCATTCTATCGCACAAAAAGTAGATGGAACGGAGTGATTTGCTGGCCACAAATACAAGTCACATGTTTACAGAATTTGGTTTTTTTAAAGGCATTAAGCCTCAATCTAAAAATCAAACTTTTTAAAATCCTCTCTTGGTAGAGATTCTTGATACCTGTTTTTTATTGTCTGATATCTTGTTAAATAATATCCCCTTTTTGTTTGGTGCCTTTTTTTTTCTTTCTAGGAAATAGAGTTCCAGGCTACGTCTTTTAAAAAGTCAAACAGGTCCTTTCTGAATGATCTGCCAAGACAGTAACGTTTTTTAGATTTTTAATAGGCGGCTGAATGCATTTAACTGTCTGATTTCAAGGACAAACCAACATTGCTGCTAGTTTTTTTTTCTTTAGGCTAGCTTGTATGTAGCTTATTGCTTATTTACAGTATGTAGTTGGGCATATAAAAGTATTACTCCTCCAAAAACCAATGCCTATTTTGCAAGTACTGTGCTGTACCATGGGCGGGTGTCGTGCTCAAACCCTGCTTTTTAGCGAGCAAGCGGTCAACTGTGCCGTGCCAAACCAATGCTTTATAAACAAGTTCAGCTGTACTTCCTGTTTCCAAAAGCGAACTTTCCACTGAACCGCTACTTGCTGTCCCAACCTTGCTTTTAGCGGTAAGCTGTACTTGCTGTTCCAAACCTTGCTTTTTAGCGAGTGCAGGTGTACTTGCTGATTTCCCAACAAATGCTCGTGCTTTCAGTGCTTTTAAGCTGTATGAAGCTGTACTGCTTGTTTCCAACCACATTTGGCTTTTAGCGAGAGAAAGCCTGCCTTACTGTCAAGCGTTCCAAACCTTGCTTGTTAGCGAGAAAAGCTGTACTCTCCCGTGCTGTTTCCAAACCATGCATTTACAAGTCAAAGCTGTACTTCCTGTTTATGTCATGCTTGTAAAGAAGTAGAGCGGTACGTTGTCTGTTCCAAACCTGTGCTTTTAGCGGTAAGAGCTATACTTGCTGTTCCAAAGCCCTGTGCTTTAGCGAAGTAAAGCTTCTACTTGCTGTTCCAAACCTTGCTTTTCAGCGAGTAAAGCTGTACTTGCGAGAAACCTTGCTTTTAGCGAGGAAAGCTTCTGCTGTACTTGCTGTTCCAACCTGCTTTTTGCGAGCAAAGAGCTGACTTGCCTGTTCAACCTTGCGCTTTAGCGGAGCAAACTGTACTTCTGTTTCACAAACCTTGCAAGCGAGTAAAGCTGTACTTGCTGTTCCAAACCTTGCTTTTAGCGAGTAAAGCTTACTTTCTGTTCCAAACCTTGCTTTTAGGAGTAAGCTGTTACTTTCACCCAAACCATGAAAGAGCAGTCAAGCTTATACTTTGAGTTCCAAACTCGTGTCCATGCGAATAAGATACAACTAAGACTGTTGCCAGGTACCTGCCTCTTGCTTCTGGACTGTTCGTGACAGTAGCAAGAAGAAGAAACCACCCTTCCCTAGTATGGACACAGGAAGTCCGGAGGTTACTACCCATCAAGCAAGACAACCTGTGTGCGAAGAATCAAGAAGAAGAAAGAAGAAGAGAAAAGAAAAGGAGAGAAGGTTACAATGCGCGCGCACCCACACACACTCAATAGGCGTACTAAGATCACATATAAACGCACCGCATCCGCACATACACGCGCGCGCACATTCACACACCACCACACACACCACACACACACACACCACACACACACACCACACACACACACACACACACACACACACATGCACCGCATAGGATATCGCGCTCCACGACGACGCGACGACGCATGCTACGTATGCACGCATGCACCACACACCACACACACACACACACCACCACACCACACCACACACACAACACACACACAACACACCCCCACACACACAACACAGTATAGGCAGGCAGAAGTAGGTGGAAAATACATGAAGAACACGGGAGAACAAAGAAACATGCATCTTCGTCACGTTGAACAGATATCCGAAAATGGGAAACATTATGGGACGTCGATGGTCATTTAAAAACAAGAAGAAGCAAATGAAGCAAAGGCTATGTTGTTGTTGAGGATGATGATGACGGACGACGACACGATGAATGACTGACGATGATAATCACTATTGTTCCTGCTGCTGATGAACAAAAGGTTGTGTTGATGGTGGGTTTTGTGGTTGCTGTATACCGTCTGAAAGCTGAGCCTAAAACAACCTCTCACATGTGGGGGTGGGGCAAAACACTACACGGGGTAGGTGCTGGCGGCCCTCGTCACTGAGGACGTCGGTTTGATCCAGGTATGGGGCCAAGAACGAATGCCCTCCCTCCTCCCCCTCCTCTTCCCTCGATCCTCTCTCCCATCCTGGCCACTCCCCATTTACCCTAATGTCTCGTGCCAAAACATGCAATTACGATAAGTCTCGTGCTCGATGCCTTAAAACTGCATTGAATTCTCTGTCCGTTCCTTTGTTTCTCCGTGAGTATCTTCATTCCATCCATACGGCAGGCAGACGTCCCTGTTCCTCTATGTTCCCTCGTATACATCAATCCCCTCTCCTGCTGACTGCCTAAGCTATTTGAACTTCTAAACCATCGGTCCGCCGCTTCTTTGTGCTACTGTTGACCTGCTGTCCCCACATAAGGGTGGACGAGAGGTTTTACTTTTCATCTCTCGTCAAAATGACCACAAAAGTATACCTCTCTGACTCTGCAAAAACCAGGCCCTCACAAGAAGTCATTCCCCCTTTTCCTGGTCTGAATTTCCCCCCCATTCTCCTCAAATTCCGGACTTTCCTCTTTTAAAGATCTTATGCGTGTTTTTCCAACCACTGCTTCTAGTCCTTTTGCTTTTTGTTTTCTAACGTTATGGGAAATGGCCTGTTGAGAAAGACGTAATTCCACCTTTTAATCATTTTTTTTTTTCAGGGCAAGATCAAGCCCGCTGAAATGAATCTGATGTATGGGCCATACTTCTGAGTCCACTGCTTTCAGGTGCATTGTTCCCCCCCCCCCCCCTCCCCCCCCCCCCCCCGCCATTTACTCTGCAACCCTGACTTGTTTTCCTTTGCAGGCCCAAACCGGCGATCCAAAAAGGGAAGCCAGTCCCCCAATATGTCCCAAGTCGTCATGTGGCCAAATACCCCTCAAGAAGGAGAACACTAACCACAAGCCGCCGTAACTCTCACTGGTCACCTCACCTTCGCTGGTATTCTGTGGTTCCTGTCTCCGGTCCCTAATCGTTTGCAGGACGCACCACCTGCTCTATGCTCCTACGGACGACAGTAAAAGTGCTGAAGTCCTCCGAGCAGGAGTGAATGTTCCGTGCCCCCCGAAGAAAGGGCACAGCCCAGGTTCGTCACTAGTGATAGTCCCCATCAACCCGCCGATACCGTCCTCCAAGCACGAACTACTTCGTAGGGCACAGATATGGAGCGGAAATTGAAACTGAAACAGTGGGACACCATGCGAGCGGCTAGAGCGTGGAAGTGACTTGTGACTTTGCCTGACTTTAAAATCTGATCCGATTTCGATGCCGGATGATGATAATTAATAAAACATGGACATCCTGGCGTTCTTGCATCTTTCGGTTTGGACTACATAGCAGGGTTATGCGTCTACGTTTTTTCCGTTCATGACACATCCTTGGCGTCATCCAAGGCTGGGACTATAAGAGACCTGTAGTGTCGGTCTGTTAAAATTCAGAGCAATGCTCCTTTTGGTGGAAATCAGAATTTATAGTCGTATCAAAGCCGTTGTCAGAAGGGACAATAAGCCCCCACAGACTGTCCTGTTATGGCTATATCTTCTCTCCTGATCCTAGAAAACGATTTCCTTGATTTGAACCAACTGCACGCAAAATTTTGATATGGACAAGATACCCCAAACACATTACAGTTCCAAATCTGTCTGACAATCTCGCAAACTTTCAATGGTTGTGTGCGGACAGGGTTTGAACGATATTGAGCAAGGCCTTGGCTCCTATCGGCCGTCCCCAAGCCTCAGAATGATTGCTGCCGTGTTGCGGGTGCCCCTCAGTAAATTGTTGTTAGCGTTCGTTTCAGAGCAAAACATTTGCGGGACAAAAATAGAGTAAGGAGTCCCCATTTATGGCAAACACCGTATATAACAGTGGCAGCGGTAGTAGTAGCTGCAACAATAAATAGATCATACAAAGTAGCAGAAGAGGCGCAGATGTGGTCATAGTAGCAGCAATAAATGGCAGGCAGAATCAGTAAATTGAAGCAGCCGGAGCACAAGTAGCGGCAGCAATAAAGAATTCAACAGCAGCGACAACAGTAGTAGTGAGCTCAAGAGTAGTCCCGAAGCAGGTGCAGCAGAAGCAGCAATGATTCAACAGCAGTAGTAGTAGTTTTATGGAAGAAGCAGCAGCAACAGTGGCAGTACAGATATTCAAAAGTAGCAGCAGCACCAGCAATAGTAGTAGTACCACAGCAGCAGCAGCAGCAGCACCAGCAATAGTAGTAGTACCCACAGCAGCAGCAGCAGCAGTAGTAGTAGTAAGCAGCAGCAGTAGTAGTGGTAGTAGTAATCGTAGCAACAGCAGCACAAAGTAACAGTGACGCAGCGCGGTAATCGAAAAGCTTTTATGGTAGCATACCTTCAATCATTATCAGCGGAGGTATCTGAAAAAGCTGCATCGTCATCAGCAGCAGTATTCCAACAGCTGCAGCAGCACAGAGCAGTGGCAGACAAAAGTACTAGATCCAAGAGTATTAATAGAAGCTGTTTTGTTTATGGTCCCCCGTGGTTGAGGTAGTTGTAGTAGTTATTTGTAAGTGAGAGTAGTAATAGCAGTTAGCCAGTAGCAGCAGCAGCAGCAGCAGCAGTAGTAGTACGTAGTAGTATAGCAGCAGCTGTAGTAATAACACTAGCAGTAGAAGCAGTGGTAGTAGTGCAGCAGCAGGAGCAGCAGCAAAGCAGCAGCAGCAGCAGTAAGCGGTTGAAAGTAATTAACGGTAGAGGAGGGGTACTAGAAGTAGTAGCTGCTGTTGTTGCTGTGACACACAGCAGCAGCAGCATGAATCACGACAGCAGCAGAAGCCGCAGGAGGTAAAGAATGGTGGTGACGTGGTACTTGTGATGACCCATCATGTTTTGAAGTGTAGTGTTGACTTAGAACTCGAATAAATGTTGTTGTCCCGTGGTTTTTTGTGTAACATGCTATAGGCGTTGTTTTCCACAGTTTTTAATCTTGTTCCATGTTCTATTTTAAATGTACAGTGCCTGTTTTGTTTGTTTATTTGATTTTTTTGTTGTTTTTTTGTTTTGCAAATCTGTTCATTGAGCATATATAAACAACGTTCAAGTGGTAAACGAATCTTTGTTCGTTGGCCAGATACCTACTCGTTAAAGAACATTTTCCTCTTTCCGTGTTCCGTTCCACACCTTCCGTTTTCCGTTTCTTCTTCCCGGGTCCCCCATTCTTCTACTCACCCTCCTCCTCCTCCTCCTCCTCCTCTCTCCTTTCTTCTTCTTCTTTTCTTTCTTCTATCTTCTCCTCTTCTTCTTCTTTTTCGGTTCTTTCTCAGTTTTGAGAGCGCGACACACGGCAAAGTGTGAGATTAGTTCTTTTCAAATGAATTGGACCAAATGAAGCACGGATTTCTGTGGAAGTCCCTTCTTTTCTTTCTTTCCCTTCCTTTTTTCCCCCACTTATTTTAATTTTATCATATAATTAAGGAGTCCCTAACAGACACGCATAAAGACTGTGCCGCTAGAACTTTTCCCACAACACACCGAAATGGCAAAATTGCCTCACATAACCCATATAATATTCCTTACATACTCAACCTAAGGGGAAACACGATAGACGGCAGCTTCACACCACACACAGACACACTACACACCACACACACACACAACACACACACACACACACCACCATTTTCGATATCGTGTGACTCTCTCTCTCTCTCTCTCTCTCCCTTGCTCTCTCCGTCAAAACAGCACTGGAGGGGATGTGGGGGGGGGGTTGGATGAAAGAATAGGGGGTGTGGGTTGTGTGTGTGTGTGTGTGTGTGTGTGTTGTGTGTGTGGGACTAGGGTATTTATCTAGATTCTGTGACCACTTTGGATGAAATATTAGACTTGTTAAAAAAGAAAGAAAAGGGGAGGGCAAGGGAAAGTATGTTAAAAAACTCAAATACATTAAGTTGGGATGGAAAGGACAGCACTTTTCTATTTGGCACAGAGTGCTGGTTTGTGGGATAATCATGGTTAGATAGAAACCATGGACAGAGCCAAATCACCCACACGTACGGAATTCGTATATAAGACTGAAAGATTTATTAGTTGAAACAATGCCAACGGACCACCTATGCTCCCCTCGCCCAACGTCCACACCCCAAGATTTGAACGTCCCACCCCAAACACAACAAAAAAAAAACATAGCTGCATAAACCAACTACCTTGTGATGAAAATTTGGGATCCCACGAAATTTCAGTCGAGCGGGTATATTAAAGATCTAAAAATATCGTGGACATGATAAATTCAGAGTCTGAGTGGGTGTAACTCTCTACTCAAGCACTGTGAATCAGAGGTGTGTGTGTGTCTAAGGTGTGTGGTGGGTGTCCCTTAGACTCACTCAGAATAATATGTCATATATTCAACTCTAGAGGTGTTCCTTTTACATGTTAACGCTTACCAGCCTGTATTACGGTCGGGTTGTTTTCTGTATCATCAACCTCCCCATGCCCGTGCAGCCAGGGTGTCCCCCCTCCAATACCTGTGTACATGTGGGATTCTTCTTCACCCGCTGCACGTGCTGAAGTATCTAGGTATTGTGTTATATCAAGTAGTTTCTCGTGGCTCTAGAAGTAACATGGTCACCACCTGTCGGGAGTGGCCCTACCCAACATGGAGCGGCACGCGGAGAGAGAGAGCGACGAGAGAGGCGAGAAAGAGGAAGAGAGAGGAGAGTCACCTTATACGGTCTAATCGTGGGGGAGGGAAACACGATCCCAAGCTAGCTATCTAATCAACGAAAACCGGGACGCAAAACCCAAATCGGGGGGGCCATACGACTGCGAACACAAACAGTTCAAGGACAGGATCTTCCAAAACAAATGCTTTGTAGTTCTGACATAAAACTCATTGTACATCATCAGGTATGGCAGAAAACGTACAACGGCCTACAAAGCAGAGTTACGTGAGATTTCGATCATCTACATTGCTCATCCACAGATTACTTTCCCCCTGTCATTTTATGAGACGATCTGTAACCCGGGGCTTTGCTTTCGGCTAATGTATTAAGTTTCACGAAATGTCTTTGTATTAATCACGGTCAGTACCATGACCGCACCAACAAAAAACAAAACAAACAAAATTACTCAGCTTTCCAACAAATGACGTTGGGAAAAAAACCGTTAGTTTTCCAATCGACAAAAACTTGCGAGGGGAAAAACTGGAATGTTGTCGAGTTCTCCATCTAGCAATAACACCTGGGCCGTATGCTGAACCCATAATCAACGCAAATATAAGCTATTCTTCCGTTGACCCGTTTCCAGCATTTTTGCCGGCCATCTCACATCACATGGGTCAAAATCGTCCTTCTGATTTCCATACAGTACCTTCATAGCGAACCACACCTTATGATTCTCGAGAGTCACAAAAAGAAGTATTGATTACGCTCACCTCCTCACCTCCATACCGTCATCGCGTTACACTGACGAACGGCTACACTGAACATCTTAAACTAATAAATGCATTGGAGAGCTATGGGAGCTGAAATAAATACAGGCAATTGGAGAACCGTGAATGACATATATTTGTTCTCAGAAGATCTACAGCTGTGTGCGATGGGCTTAAGGGCCATGAACATCTGATCTACCACCTAGGGAATCTTCTGCGGGAGAAGCGTTGGAACGACTTACCAAACCGGCATTTTATCCACCAGCCTACCGAAATTGGTAAGTGGCATGAACGTTGAGACCCCATACCACCCCCACGAGAGGAAGGTAATGGGGTTAGAATTACCCTCAAGCTATTCATTTGGTGGGGTGATATCTGCAATGAAAGATACAATATTACAGAGTACCTCTAGTTCTGCTGTTGAGGATACAGTTGGTACCAGACTAGAATGACACAATCGGTGCATCACTTACTGGATCGACAACATACCTACACTGCAGGAAAGGTGTTCCAAACAAACAAATATTAAGAACCAGTGGCAAGAAGTGGAATATCAAAACTGCTATATGACTGAGTTAACGACGGGATGTCATTAATGAAGGTACATAGAATAAGGCCAATGTAACCATAAGATGCTAGGAACACCGGAAAGTAGTTGACGAAATATTGAAATAATCACACCGGGGGGGGAAAGTAAACACCCGCGTGACAAAAAAAAAAAAACTTCTAAAAAGTATTGGCACTCGTGAAATGTTATAAGGTGAATAATTTGGTGATTGATCTACCACGCTTTAATCCAGCAAGGCCAGTGGTACGTAGGATTACTGTTGGGTCAAAAAATCATAGGAGATGTAAAATGTGGGCATCGAATGTTGTGCCTGCGCAATAAGGAGAGTACAGATGGAAAGATACTTAAAACAATGTTATAGTCATAAGTAGAGAACAGTAGGTGGTGTACATGATATTTGGTACAAGTAAAAGGTGAAAGCCCCAACTAAAACAATAATCCTCTTAGTGAAAAAAAGAAAGAGATAAAATGACAACACCGTGTCTACCGTAAAATACATAAATGGTGTTGAACATCATGAGGAATGAAATGTGAAATGTGAAATGTGGACCAGGGAAGGGCGAACGGGATGTGGAGTGGAACTGACAGTGTAGGAAATGAAAGGAATTGAGAGTGAACAATTGAAAAGTGGGAAGAGAAGATGGAAAAAAAAAAAAAAAAAAAATTTGAATTTGGTATATGTATAGATAGATTAGAGAAAGGGAAAATATTTAGTGATAGACATGTAAGAGGAAGAACAGTAAAGTGTCGAAGAAAATGAAATGTGGTACTTGATTGAAGTTTTAGTTACAGAGAATAGAAAGATAAGTTCTTCAT
>JADBJO010022962.1:0-15000 GCA_016801955.1 Conus betulinus
AGAGACAGAGATAAAGAGAGACAGAGAGACTGTTGACTGCTTGATATTCCCAAGGATGACAGATAAGCATTCTGACTCAGGATCTAAGGATTATTAATACTAAAATACTAGTAAACGAATATACAACTAATTATTACAAAACAGTGATGATTCATATTTATAATGAATTAAAAAAAAAAAAACCCGTTATATGTATCTTTCACACACACACACACACACACACCACACACACACACACACACACAGACACCGACACACACACACACACACACACACACACACACACACACACACACACACACACACACACACACACACACACACACACGCAGCATATAGCATTCCTACACGACAAGAAAATTCAGCTTCAGACACCAAACTAGCACTGTCAGCATAGACTGAAGAGAATGAAATTTGATTCATGAGGCACCCATGTTCAAATACACCAGCTTATAGTCATAGTCGTTGAGGAGAGAGAGAGAGAGAGAGAGAGAGAGAGAGAGAGAGAGAGAGAGAGAGAGAGAGAGAGAGAGGCGTTTATATTGTAACAAAAATCAAGAAAATTAAAAAGAGGCAACATGGGGAAAAAGTAGTAAGCTAAAAACAAAACAATATTCAAAACCGTCTGTTAGGCTATCCACCATGGGAAGAACGCGTACAAAGGCAAGACAATATGCCGATGGAAAATACGTGAGCAAATAGCATACTCGATGTAAACAATCATATGACTTGTAAGCAAATGTTTTCAAATATTCTTTGAAATAGTGAACTTAAAAAAAAAAAAACAGACCGAAATGTGTTGTTAAAAAAATCAGCGAAGTTAGAGACATTATCGAACCTTAAATACCACACACAGAGGTATAAAGAAATCAGTTGTACTCCTTGGCGTCATTAACATAAATAAATTTGAATAAGCATGGTGGTCCGTAACAATTCAGTGGGATCATCCTTTTTTTCTCGCTTTACCGAGTCTGGACAGAGAAGAACAATAATGGACTTCGTAGTCAATTGCCTCAATACATAACGTACAATAGAGACTGCGATCATGAAGTCATCTCTATGAAGAATGAACACAAATATATCAACCGCTAATTCCAAATTTAGTCAGGAGACATTTCAAATGCCTGTTATTGTGCATAGGCTAGTCAGCTGAATGAAATACACAGAGTTGAAATAATGTAGATAGTAAACATATTACTCTCCTGAATATGAGAATGACAGCTTTACCACTCGCAATTTATCAGTCTGTCGAACCTCACACATAAACGAACCTATAATATTACCAACACCCAGATGTTCTAAACAAAGCCAATATCAAACTGATACAGTTGTAATCTTGCCTGTCAGGCCCCGTAATACCAGATGTTCCTGGAAGCCACGTGTCCTCCCATTCTAAAAACCATCATGTTTGTCGTTTCAAGGTTAAAAGTCAAACACAAGACACCCGCCTCTCTTTTTAAACAAGTAAGTTGATTCTGATGTTCAGTAATAACTGTATCATACAACAAAATAATATCATCCGTAGAAAAGAAAAATGTCCACAGCACTTGGGGTGACTGAATACATGTTTTTTTTCCGTGTTTTCGTTTGTGATAAATCAATGACTAGTTCATTCAGAAACGACGAAAATAATTGAGGACTGGGGTTGTTTCCCTCCTCCAGCCTGTCGCCGTGCCTCACTATCTCCTCACACTGTGTTCTGACAAAGTCTGTTTCTCGTTTTAATAGAACAAACACCTTTGAGCGTGAGTGGAAAGTCAGTTGAAAGAAAAGGAACTGTGCATTGCTTTCAAAATCTGCTTTGCGATGCCAGAGAAAAAGCCGGACTCAGCTGTGCAATCAAGGGAGGGGGGAACAATCGGAAGTCTTGTTGGGTTCATTTTTTGTAGTCCCACTATCGCACTATGTGCTACGTTTTCATCGGGTGTCAACGGTATTCAGGTCTCCAGGGTTCAGGTCTATGTCACCACAGCACAAGACACAGGTAGCCAGGAACATGAGCAGAAGTAATTCCAGCTTGTTCTGCTCTTTAACAATCCTCATGTGCATTTTCAAAGCAAAATTCAATACGCTTCGCCATCCAACTGTGGTGAGATGTCGGATACAGGCCACAGGTAGAACAGAAACAGGCTGTGTACAGGCATGGGTGTGGTTTCAGCCACAATTTCATCACTGTGAGCGGAAGACTGTCATCAGTTCAATTCGGCACACGAGAACTTAACTTCACCAGTAACCAGTGTAGTGCTTACGCGGTTATCCTCCAAAAATTTGAGAACGTTCCAGAAGTAAGTCTTGTCTGTTCTGCTTTCAACATCATCATCATCATAATCATCATCATCATCATCATCATCATCATCATCATCAACATCATCGACAGCAGCAGCAGCAGCAGCATCGTTGTGATGTTGATGATGAGGATAATGATGATTACTATTGTCATCATTATCATTATTATTATCACTTCTATTATAATTACTGCTACTACTACTACTACTACTACTACTACTACTACTACTACTACTACTACTACTACTACTGTTGCTGCTGCTGCTGCTGGGTTTTTTCTTTCTTTCTCTTTTTCTTTTTCTTTTTGCTGTGCCCTCTTCTGTGCAGCACCTCAGTGGCAGTGCACTCACGCTGCTCATTCCGACACCCCGTCCACAGCCACGGCCCGGTGATTCCCACTGCAGCCCTGGGCACCAGCAAGCCAAAGGGAGCAGTCAACGTCAAGTCATTAACAGGCAACCCACCGTAGTAGACACTGTACTGCTGCCAAGTTACTTCAGTGTGTTCAGTGGCACCTGTTCTGATCCAACATAAGCAGGGCACCACATACTGAGCCCCCCTACTGACGACAATAATTGCATAGGCGCGGAGCCAGTGTGAGTGAGCTCTTCCTCTGGAGGGCGCCACCACATCCGTCCAACGACAGCCCCCATGGACTCGCCGATACCGGTGACTCCGGTGGAATCAAACTAAATCCACACTTATGGAGAGGACGACGTCGAAACTGAGGTCACCATGAGAGCAGGGCATAAGGGACCACAGAATTTAAGACTTTTATGCTGCTGATCGATGAGAATGAAGATAATGCTATGGATTTCCATTCTGGTCTGAGACTAATTCCTTTCATAATACATCCCGGCGTCAACCAGGCCCGAGAGACACAGACACCTGCAGTGCTGGTCAGGAAATTTGGGCAAACTCTCTCAAGAGACGCACCCGTTCAGTGGTGGAAACTCGACTGTGTGGCCCAAATTTTCCTAACTGAGCCCGTAGCAATCTCAACTCTGCGTAGGAGCTTGTCACCGATCGGATTATTGTGGAAATCGTACAGACGCGCCGACGGCTCTGTATCGATCCGTAGCATCATTCCACAATGGGGATGTAGGCTTACCGGGCCATATATGGAAGTTGTTGGGTTCAGGAAAGATGGTGGGGGGGTGTTGGATACCTGTACGTTCCATTGATATATTGGGTGTGCGTGTGCTACCATGCACAGGCAGGGAAAGGATAAGTGTGGGGAGAGAGGGGGTTAGCCTTCCGTCTCCTGTTTTGTTTCGTGTGGTCTGTGTGGAGTCCCGTTTCATGTGCTGTTTGTGTAGAGTTCAAAACTCAGCAAGGAGTGAGTGCTGAGTCATCAAGCAATAAAGTTTGGTGGGGCTGGGTGGCTAGCACTTCGGTCAAAATCCTTGGCGAAGAGCAGCTGGGCTCTCGTTTTGGTGCCAGCGTTTGCGCTGTGGGTCTGACTTCGGTCGACATGGTGAGCCGACCCTCGTGAGCGTTTTGCTCTTGGTCGAGCAGTTGTCGGTGTCTCGGTGTGCTGCGACCCTGAGGTTCAGGTGCTTGGGTGGCCAGCCGCAGTTGTCGTCTTTTTGTGTTGTAGCAGGTATGTTGAGTTAATTAAGGTGATAGTAGTGTAGTGTTAGTTAAGACGTTGTCTTGTGCACATTTCCGTAAACTTGTACAAAGGTGTAAATACTATGAGCTCATGTTTTGAATCAATTTCAAGTTTTCTTAGGGAAAAGGAAGAGGGAGAAAATGGGGAAAATAAGGACTAAAACGAAGCAAGCTGAGAAAAGTGTGTTGTTGGTGGGTTTTGACCAGCGGGTCGTGTTGAGAGGTGGAAACAAGGGAAAAAGAAAAAAAAGGAAAAATTTGATTATGAAGTTTTGAACGAAAATGTAAATAGTTATCACTGGTTCGATCATGGTGTTAGGATTGAATTGGTACTTATTCGTGTCAGGGGGTTCGTACGGAAATGCTTTCGGGAAGCATAGACAGGGTGTGTTGCCACTAGGTGCTGTAGAGATTATGATTGTGCCGTGTCATGGAAGTTATTGGAAAGGATAAGTATTGTGTAGTTGTATGAAGAGGTACTAGTGTCAAGCAGCGCGGTTTTGTATAGGGTGGGTACCCTAATTCAATAATATAGGTTAAATTGTGTTCTTACATTGCGGGGGATTTGTGGGAGTGTGCTTATGCCTTGGGTGATTGGTGCGGTGATACAGTCGTCCTGTGTCCCATTGGTTTTCTTTGGAATCGAGACATGATATTTGTTGTGGATGTTACAATATGACTGAGAATATGTGTGTGAGAAGGTGTATTATGAAGTAGCTCTTTTGTATACCATAGTGCAAAGAGAGGAGTGTAACTTGGTGGTATAAAACAGAGTGAGATAGTGATAAATTTAACTTGCTTGTGGAGCTAGTAGGCTCTGGGGTGCGTGAAAGTAAATCCTGGGAAGGGGCCAACTAAGAGGTTACGTTAGTGATGTATGTAGTTATATGGATATCTACGGTTGGAGGGTAACGGCCATCTGAAGTGCAGGTGAGGGCGCATTCCCACCATCCTGTGGGCCCTAGTACACCAGGCGGTGCAGGGCCGTTTTGTCGGGGAGCGGTGGACAGCCAGTTGCTGGCATTCCTGTCCCTGACAATCCGGCGATCGTAGCAGGTGTCTGCGGTTATCCTACCTGCACTCCCCATCCTGCTGTGCCCTAGACTGTTGTCCCGGTCCTCCCCCTTTCCGATGCTACATCCCTTTTCCTTTTTTCCCCCCCATTGGGTCGGGTTTTCACAACCTGGCCATTAACGTCGCCGTTGCTGCTGGCGCCGTTGCTGCTGGCACCGTTGCTGCTGGCGCCGTTGCTGCTGGCACCGTTGCTGCTGGCGCCGTTGCTGCTGGCATCGTTGCTGCTGGCACTGTTGCTAGTGTCGCTGTCCCTGCTGGCGCCATTGTTGGTGTCGCTGTTGCTACTGGCGCCGTTGCTGTGTCGCTGTGCTGTTGGCGCCGTTGCTGTGTCACCGTTGCTGTTTATCGTTGTTGCTGCTGGCGCCGTTGCTACTGGCGTCGTTGCTGCTGGCATCGTTGCTGCTGGCACTGTTGCTAGTGTCGCTGTCCCTGCTGGCGCCATTGCTGGTGTCGCTGTTGCTACTGGCGCCGTTGCTGTGTCGCTGTGCTGTTGGCGCCGTTGCTGTGTCACCGTTGCTGCTTATCGCCGTTGCTGCTGGCGCCGTTGCTACTGGCGTCGTTGCTGCTGGCATCGTTGCTGCTGGCACTGTTGCTAGTGTCGCTGTCCCTGCTGGCGCCATTGCTGGTGTCGCTGTTGCTACTGGCGCCGTTGCTGTGTCGCTGTGCTGTTGGCGCCGTTGCTGTGTCACCGTTGCTGTTTATCGCCGTTGCTGCTGGCGCCGTTGCTACTGGCGTCGTTGCTGCTGGCGCTGTTGCTAGTGTCGCTGTTGCTGCTGGCGCCGTTGCTGGGCTGTTGGCGCCGTAGCTGTATCGCCGTTGCTGTTTATCGCCGTTGCTGGTGGCGTCGTTGTCGTTCTCGCCGCCACTGCTGATCACCCCGTATCGCCGACTCCTCACTCCGTGATCGCCGCCATTGAGGTGTGTCGTCGTCGCCGCCGTGGGTGTGAGTTGTCACTGTGGTTGGTGGCAGTCGTCGCTGTCGCCGTTGTGTTGGCTGTGACTGTGAATGCCACCGATATTGAGCCCTGTGTGTCACGGTCATCTGTGTCATCCGCGTCTTCGGCAGGCAGATTCGTCTGATCACCGTCACCGTCGCCGTCGTGAGACTGTCAACGTCGTCGTCGTGTGGCCTGTTTTCCTTTTGTGTCGAGGGCTTTTTTGTGACAATGACAATGAAACCTGAAGACATTGGGCTTGGGTGTGAATACACGAAGGATGCATGTTGATTAAAAAAAGGTATGACTGAAGGGATGAATGTGCGCAGTGAAGTATATGCAAAGTGAATATAGTGATATGAAGTTAGTATAGTTTGGTGGTTGTTGAGGTTGTTGTTATTGTTTTCTTTTGGAGGGTGGTGGTGGAAAGTTATGGTCATGAAAGGGATTGACTTATATTATGCTATGTGTAATATACTGCTGGCCTGAGGAACTCTGCACACTGTAGCTGGGTAAGGGCTAAAATAACTTATTGTGGCTGCCTTGGCCGTAGGAACTGTGTGCTTTCAGGCTGGGGTCTGTGGCGTATTCATAGAAGATTCCGCTCATTGATTTTTTTGTCGGGAATAAAATTTTGTTTTGTTGTCAGTTCTTGTGTGACGTGTTGTCTGTTTAGTGGGTTAGTTGTGGGTTTTTTTCCTTTATGTCTGGCTTAGCGTCCTGTGACAGAACTGGTCGGGTGATGAAAACCCCCATGGCTCTGATGGAAATCGAACCATGACCTCCCAGCAGGGAGCCTGCAATAGTAACCACTTTGCCGCAGCAGCTGATCTCTTACTTTGCCGTTTTGGGGTCACATGTTTGCTGCAAAATTCACTCAATGTCGTTTTTGTGACAATTCAACGCTTTTTTTTACGTCGATATATTTGCAGATACTGCAGATACTCTGGCTGTTTTGGAACTATGAGCTGGGAACTGAAAAGTGTCTATACCGAATACTGTTTTAATCCGTTGACTGACGCTGACTCTAGAGATGTGGGTATGAGTTAGGTACAGAAAATATACAGTTTTCTTTTCTTTTTTCGTTGGTTCTGTTCTATGAATGTACTCTTCCAAATGAGACCTTATGCACAATCCATACTTCTTCAAAGCTGTCAAGTGAAAGGGGTGATACATGAGTTCACACTCTAGTCTGTTTTAACAATGAACTGTGTACAATGATATGATCCTTCTCTTTGAACTTCTCATCATCCGCAAGCAGAGAGTGTAGTGACTCAATGACAGCGTGATTGTTTGTAACTACAAGTGTTTCAGATCTATCTTCATTCCCATGGCTGGCCACTCCACAGGATAACCCAGCACAACATCAGAATGTTTCAGCGTTTCGTGGCAAACATGATTTACTTTGAAATACTCATCAGTCTGCACACAGTTGTGTGTCCGCTTACCACTACTCAAAAAGGCAGAAAGCATAGTGCGTGCTATGGCTAGTTCCTAATCTCTACACAATTGCTTTAAAAAATGTACACGAGAAGAGTGCACGATATTATTCTTATCAACACAGTACTGCCATTGGTGTATGTGTAATACTTTTTCATTGTCGTTCCTCTATGCCTTACCTTAGACTTTAGCAGCTCCTGCATTATGCAATGCAAGAGGTAGTCAAAGCACTCCACTGTGATCAGTCCTTCAGCAGTCTGCTGACCTCCCTTTAACTTTTGTAAGCAAGGTGAAGGTTTTCTCTCCACTGTTTGCCACTGTCTCATCTTGGGTCGCCCTCTCTTTCTCTCGCCTTCTAGGACCCACTTGAAAGCCTGGATTGCAGGTGTTGTCATGGGGAACCTCCATAACTGGCCTAGCCAGCGAAGGTGTCGCCTGTAGGTAGTGGTTGATACAGAATTTCGTTGGCATCTGCCTCTTATCTCTTCGTTTGACACAGCCGTGATAATTGGTAGTATATGACTCTAAATCAACATGTGTGCTAGGACTAAAGGCATTCCAGTGCCTAGTGACTTCAGCTGAGTTTTTGAGTTGTTTCCCTTCCATTGTATAGAATTCTCCAATAGTTTACTAACACTTGTTAAAATCTGTTCTAAACCCAAATGAAGAACAAAAGTGGACACTGAAAATCAAGGTGAGTACATTATGCAAGTCAAAGTCTAATCTTTGCCAGACCAGCCTACCTAAAGAGAAGGTAGACCGGTCTCCAGGAACTAATGACAGAAATCGACGCACCTCTCCAGCTAACAAGCTAAGTAGTCAAGTGGACTCCAGCTCAACTCATCAAGAGCTTCCCCTCTCTTTATCCCATTAATACCCACCATCCCATTTTGGGGGAGGCACATATTTCAGTATCTATTTCTGAAGTGTCTGTGTCACTGGGCCTGAGCTGTGTTAATCAGAGGACATCACGTCCATACAGGCATTGTTTCTATTTAAGTCTTTCTCCTTTCATTCTAGCTGTAGGAGCTGCCATTTGCACAAAAAATCTGGAGTCAGCAGCATCAAAAGGACAAGGAGGAAAAGATAAGGATATTGTTTCTTTTCAACTAACTTTTATGTATAACACTAAGAATAGGAAATAGAGATTAGGTTGTTATCACAAAGTGTCTTCGTCAGTTTGGTGATAGTCTGAATCTGTACTGATCTGTGTGTGTTAGAACTACCGTCCCAAAAATGGGACAGTGGGCATGAGAGGATAGGGGGTTTTGCTTCAACATCTCTCTCTCTCTCTCTCTCTCTCTCTCTCTCTCTCTCTCTCTCTCTTTTTGTTTTTGTTTGTTTGCGCGCGCGTGAGCGTGTGTGTGTGTGTGTGTTGTGTTGTGTGTGTGTGTGTGTGTGTGTGTGTGTGTGTGTGTGTGTGTGTGTGAGAGAGAGAGAGAGAGAGAGAGAGAGAGATTTAACATTTAGATTATATATATGAATTGTGTTCTCATAGTGTGTGTTATTGACTGCAACACACATTTCTTTGTCTTAACGAGGATTGATTGGAACGTCTTTGGGTTGCAGCCTGATTCTGCAGCATACCAGGGAGTAGTCCGTGTCGCAGTCCACGTTGTGCTAAGAATGAGCATGGAGAAAGTTTTTGACTGCGGAGCATCTTACCAGGAATAGATCCAGTTGGTGTAAATGCTTTGAACGCAGGTGTCTCCAGGAGACTTTGTGTTGAGGTTTCATCTTGAAGGAAGGAGTTAGCTATGCACAGTTCGTGACAGGCGCAAAACTCGAGCAGTCGCTGTCCGTTCTCATTCATTTTCGCAAATCCAAAGGAACCAATGCAAGAGGGCCACGAGTCATTGTCTGTACCCACTCAGTCATCGAAGTCGCCCAGGAGAACAAGTTGTTCTGTGCAGGAATGTTCCTTATGGTGGATGCAAGATTTTCAAAGATCTCATCCTTGGCATCTGGAGTGGTGGACAGAGTCAGAGCATATACGCTGACAAGGGTGACATGGCCTCTGGTGGTGCTGAGGCAGAGAGTCAGGAGTTGCTCTGAGCCACCACTGGTTAGTCCTATCATACTTAGCAGGCTGTGTCTTTACTGCAAAACCCACTCCATACACTCTTGGAGCATCAGAGCTCTTTCCTTGCCAGAAGGTATAGTCCCTCTCCTTCAGTGTGCCTGTGTGAACCAGCCGTTTTTCTACAGGGTGACGATGTCCACGTTCCATTCTTGAGTTTGTTGTTTATGACAGTTGTTTTCCTAGCGTCGCTGATATCTTGAAGGCCTTGAGAAAGCCCAGGCATCATTGTCCGGACATTCCAGCATCCCAGGTTCAGCACTGATCCCTTTCTTGAAAGTTTTTATGTTGCCTGGTGTGGTAGGTTACAACCTGCTTGTCAGATGTTCTCCTAATCTCCATGCAGCCAATGAAGAAGGCAGGTCGTGGCGGGACAGCACCTTACTGGCTGGGGGCTGCCCAGCTTAGGTGGACGGTAGCTGTCCAGTGAGACGCGAAGATCTCTCCTACCGTAGGACGCAACCCTTGGTGTCGCGCTCTACGTCGACTGAGCGCTGACTTAAAACCGGTATTTGTTGTTTCCTGTGGTGTGGCGACGCAAGTAGCGAAGCTGGAGTGTCCTCTCCAAGTCGTAAGTGCAGGTTATTGTATATGTATGGATTAATGAATATAAGCCTAGACATTGCAATATGGAGGACAGGCTGTTGCGCATGCAGCTTGTACGCCCTCACCACCTCGTTGACGGATCGAAAGGAGCAGCAGGGCTGTAACAGTTTGGTGCCAACGCGGTCGCAGGAACTGCCAGAGGGTGACACAAGTTTGCCATACAACCGCTGTAGAGGCTCCACTCCAGATTTTTTGTCAAGGTCTACTCCCTTAGCTAGATGGCCGTGGATAGCTCTCCGGTGCTGGCACCCTCTGATGGATCTTTTGTTTATTTCTATCAGAGTGTCTAGCCACCCTCCTCACCATCCTACTGAGAACTGGTGGGGTGCCGGTTTAGTCGCCGACAGTCCGACCCTTTGACAGATAGTACTGGGATCCAGGTTACCAGTGTGAAAAAAAAATCCCCTTGAAGTTGCAGGCAAAGAAAAGCCCTAGGGAAGGGAGGGGGAGGGATGGGGTGGGGAAATAAGAAGTAGTAGTAGTAGTAGTAGTAGTAGTAGTATTTTAACCCGCATTGTCTCTCTTCCCAGCAGCCTCGTTTCCATTCCACATCCATTTTGCGACCAGGTTGAGAAAGTAAGTGACAGGTTGTGCTTCGTTTTTGTTGTCTTGAATATTGTGGTCGATAGGCATCATGTTTGTTGTCTTGCAGTTTAATTTTTTTTCGTTCGTTCGGGAATAGTAATTTTTGCTTTAGATTTGCATGGGTTTCTTGTTGAAAAAAAGACGTTTTAAGATATAAGTAACAGTAAAGAGACTATCAACACAAAAGTTATGCTTTTAAAAGAGAAGTCTACATTTTTCCTTTCCGAGGGAACACTGTGTCTGCGAATGACTGTGTCCTTCAGTCTCTCTCTTTTAAAGGGGAAATATGTGGGCATTTACTTCGCCATACAAAGAGTCACATTACCACTTCCTATGGTAAAGTTGTCATGCTTTGGTGTTTTGTGCTTGTCTAGGGATAAGAAAAACGGTTTCTAATCGTTTTAATTTACAGAAATTGTTTCCACAAGGAAATCTCTCTTTTCCTCTTGGAGGACCAATCCAGTGGGCTCCTCAGCCCTCGACAGTGTCTGGACCTTGATGTCAGCTTTTCAAAAATCATTATGACAGCATCGAAGCCTCACATGCAGGTATGACAGGCAAAGAACGGTAAACTCTGACAAACTTCAACTTACTTGAACACACAAAGTGAAGTGGTATGTGCAAGGCGAAATAGACCCTGTGCTACTTAAATGGCCGCAGGGTTTATAAAATTCTTTGGGATGGGTCTAATGACCATCATGCTTTTTTTTTATTTTAAAGGACCATTTCTTTGGCTGTATGACTCCAGTGCTATCCACGACTGATGTCTACAGAATTCATTGACAATGGACTTGATTACTGATCTGGTATTGCCAGGAATAAGTCGTAAATGCTAATACTGCGATCGATTTAAATTAATCTAGTTTCAAAGTGAGACGACTGCAGGCGGAATCTAAACAAATCTTAACTAAGTGTTAGCAAACTGCCAAGAGAAACGTGGATAAAGAGTCACAAGACAAAACACGAGGCGTTTTGACCTCTTAGGCCTTCTTCAGGCAAGACAAACAAATAGGACAAAGAAAATGAAGGAATTTTTCACTTAGCTTAGACCTCTTCAGCGCAAGATAGGCAGGCTTTTGGGGAAGAAAACAAGAAAGCAGACATGGTTAACAATAATCATTGTGTTACCAATCTCAGATTTCGCTTGGAAGATAAAGAGATAAAAGGTTTAAGAGCAAGCATGTGCACAAAAACAAAAAAATAAAAAAAAAAAAACAGACCAGGTATAGTAGCAAAATTTGACATACTGTTTTCAGCTTTTTGAAGTTGCACCAAGCCGTGACTTTTTAACATTTTCAACATTTTTGAACTCTTGTGTTTTTTTCCTTTTCTGTGTCACTGCAGTCCACATGCAAAGCAGAGGGTTGAGTGCAGAGTTGAGCGGTAACATGAATACAATGAAAGTGTCACGAATCTTGTCTGATCCTGCCACACCATGTGTAGCCATCACGATAACAATGCCAAGTAGATAATTGCAAACTGTCTGTAAGACAGACACCTTCCTCGTCAGCTGGCTACAGGAAGAAACAAACTGTTTTGTGGGATCCAATAAAATTGTGTATTTTGGTATATTTCTGTAGAGAACAAGTTGACATGCAATAACTATTAAGCATGTCATGCAATTAATTGCAACCATGGCATTGAACCACCTGAAGTTTTGACGAGAACGCCTGTGTTGAAATAAAGCCAAACGACAAAGTCCTGATTGATCTGAAAGACCCCAGTGAGACAGTCCGGGAAAAAAGGGTATTAAAGACAAAATTATTCCCACGAGCCATATCATAACACACAGATTCTAACAGATGATTTTCTGTGAAAAACATGCGAATATTCCGGAATGTAAATGACGAAAGTGTGATTCAAAGTTACGAACAAGATGATAAAGACTGACACTTCCATGGACAGTAAGAAAAAGCCAACCACTCAGCTTGCAAGTCACACTTTGAATCCATATCTTTTCCAACCAGATGTATTCTCCATTTAGCAGGTCACTTGCCGCCATGACAATAGCAACATGGATTCCCATACAAATGTCAGCAAGCTGCAGTTGTGCTATGGTCATTATGAACTTGCTTTCAAACAGTTCCTCGACAAAAGATAAAGTAAAAGGACAAATCAAATTCCCTGATATAGCGAATATACTCACCATCCAAAAGAAAACCAAGTATAATGAAGATGGGATTAAGGTACTACAGGATGGAAATATGGGCATGATCAGATGAACATGTTGTTTTCTTTCGATGTCGAGGTAGCAGGATATCACAGCAAAACCTATAGTCTGATGAATAAATGTTTTTTAAATGATAGGATCTTGCAAATAAATCCCTCGGAAATTTGGTCAGTGGATTGCCTTTGATATCCAGTTCAACAAGATGCCACATGATTTTAAGGCCTTTAGGTCCAATGATTTGAATGCCAGAAAAAGAAATATTCAAATACGTCGCATAAAGAAAATGCTGAAATATACCAGTTTCAATATTCTCAAGACGACATTTTGATAAATCTATTTTTCTTAGTTCGTAGTGAATGTGCTTTACTTGTCTGTTTGTCATTTGTTGTAGAGGATTACCTTTTAGACATGCAATTCTCAAGTTTGGAAGACCAAGAACAGCAGTCAGATGAAGTGTTTTTAGATGGTTTTTGGAAAGGTCAATGAATTGTAAGTTTCTAATTTTCAGACCTGATACATTATTCAGAGAACAACGAGACAGGCTCAGATGATAAGGTAAACATTTCTGGCGAAATCTGACAGCCACATTCCTGATCCTGTGGCATCGACATAACGAAGTTTGGGGAAATATTGGGCAGGGAAAGGTTTACTGCACAGAAAAGAGTAACCTTGACAAGTGCAGCTTCAGGGCAGCTCATATCACATGTCACTTCATCAT
This sequence comes from Conus betulinus, assembly GCA_016801955.1. Classification (NCBI taxonomy): domain Eukaryota; kingdom Metazoa; phylum Mollusca; class Gastropoda; order Neogastropoda; family Conidae; genus Conus; species Conus betulinus. The sequence continues at coordinate 13,509 of JADBJO010022962.1, forward strand.
CATACTGAGGGCACTGACCCCACCCGTCGCACAGGTGATCTTCATGCAGACACAGTTTGGTACCTTTGCACTGGTAGTAATAGGGACACGTAACACTTCCACAATTTTGTTCATCTTCTCCATAAACACAGTCCGAGAATCCATTACATCGCGTGTAGACAGGAAGACAATACAACCACTCAGCTGTGCACTGAAAATGAGTGTCTGGGCACTGGTCGTCGTCTTTCATTACCTCTTGAATAAAGTAGCCAGTACCGTCCAAGTTCACGTAATACAGCTGCATCTTGACTGTCGGTTTGGTCGCTGAATGATATTCTTCTGCGACTGAACAGTTGACTTCGTCAGAATCATCAAAACAATTTGAGTACTCATTACAACGTTGACTGTGTTTCATGCATTGAGCATTAGAGCACAGAAAGCCATTGCATGACACATGTTCACAAAATGACTCATCGCTGTTGTCAGGACAGTCCTGTCTGAAGTCACAGACGAAAGTGTAATCTGCTGTTGTGATATCATCATCACATTTAAAGACAGCAGTTGAGTGCACACTGATATTTCTACTACGACCTGTAAGAGATTGGAAATTGTTTGTTACATTCATAAGCAGATAAAGATGTGTATGTAATTCTTTTCTATAATCATTTTTGACACTGCAAAAAATGAATTTGTGTGTGATGTGTCTATCCAGACAGACAACAAAGGACTGTCTTGTATGTGTAAATATACGTCTAAAAGAATGTGCAAAAACTGATACAGGTTTGGAATGAAAAGCTTTAGACAGTTCAGTTTCACAGATTACTGGATATCTGTCATATTTTGTGTGAAATTTTCTGTATGCAATCCCATTGGTTTTAAAACACCAACCTGTATCTGTCTCGAGGGATGATAATAACGTGGTTGGAGGTGGTTCATATTGTATATGAATGTTTTGTCAAGCCACTTACGAAACTTGCTGTACATGAAAGGACCAGAATACCAACCAGACACATAGTTTACACGGACCCAGAAATCTGAAAATTGTTTGACATGTGTAACAAATCATATTGTTCTGCTCTCGTTTTCACTGAGACCAGTTGGCCACCCTCCTTTGCGCAGAAGTACTCACGTGAGTAAAAGTTCTTAACTGTGGACGTTTTTTGCAAGTATGAAACATTTTCTAACTGAAGCCACTAAACCATAGCAATCAGGACTGCTGAAAGCACAGTGTTCTGTGTTTCATCTTGCCCATCCTCACATTCTGATCTCAGGTTACAATGGAGATGGTCCTTGAAGTTTGAATAATGAACTACAGAGCAGTTGAATAAACCACTGGACAGTTTACAGGGTTGGTCTTGTACAGGAAGGGCAGAAAAAAAGAGTTTCGTATGCGCATAATACTCTTCAAAAAAGATGTGAAGACATGTTATAGGAAAGATACATGCTTTTGAGAAAAAGGCAAAGCTGACATCTTCAATCCTTTGTCGACTTGTGTTGTTTGTCGTGTATTTTT
>JADBJO010022962.1:20000-27181 GCA_016801955.1 Conus betulinus
TCACATTCCCTGTCTTCATTTTCACCTACTTTAGCGTTTAGATCCCCCATTATTATGCAAATTTCCAGACAGAGTCGATTATATTCACATTATTTAAGAAAGGTGACGTCAATATCCAAGCAATTCTAGTAATCACTTTGTGACATAAGTAATAAGTTATATAGTTCTGTAATGAACTGTAGATTACAAGAGTAGGTCGAACATGATAATGGTACGAGCGAGTGACAAGCGGGTTTTAAGAAAGGCTGATCATTTACCGATCAAATATTTATACTATTGGCTATTATACAGAATCAGTTTTTATGGAATCGCAAATTATACGCAGCCTTCTTTGCTTTGAAAAGGCATTTGATTCAGTTTCTAGAAAATTACTATAGCCAATATTTATGAAGAACAGAATGAAGGGTACAGTACATCGATGTATCAAGAGCATATTTCATTGTGTAAAAGCACGGCTAGGTGTGGCGGATATTTTACACACTATAAAGTTTGTACAAAAGGTGTGAAGCAAGGAGATGCATGTAGGCTTGTGTTGTTTTCCTTGTTTATCAACAAATTGCCACAATGCGTTGTTTTCCTTCTTTGTCGACGCATTGACACAAGAAATAACAGAAAATGGGAGACATGGTGCAACACTGTCTCCAGATATAGTTGTTGAGTTATTTGCTTTGTTATTAACAGATGATATAGCTTTGTTATCTGAAATCCCAGTTGCCTTCAGACCCAATTGAACAATTTATGTAATGCTGCATCTAGACTCCAGCTTAAAATGCTGCATCTAGACTCCAGCTTAAAGTAAATATGAAAAGATAGCAATCTTGTTGTATTTAGAAAAGTAGGGTACCTCACAACAATGAGAGAGATGGTCTTTTAGTTTTAACAAGGAGCAAATGGCTGTTGTTAGCTGATACAGGTATCTTGGTATTTATTTTTCTGTTGGAATTAGTTTCGTAGCTGCTTGTTAAGAGCTCGCAAGCAGGGCAAGAAATGCATTGTTGTTTATTTTACAACGATTGTACATACTTAGAAATAATTCACGTAAAGCACTATCAAACATTTTTTAGATCAGGTGCAACCCATTAGTCTCGATAGGGCTGAAGTGTGGAAATTGGATGCTGCTGATTTTCAGATTGAAAAGGTTTTGTATGCCCAAAAAGTTTTTAGAAGTCCACATTGAAACTCATAATGACTTGGATTTGTATAGCTGAACCAGGATGTGGCAAACGTGACTTTTTTTTGCAAGTATTCTATCAAAGACTTATAACAGATGGCAGACTAGCACGAACATTTTTTAGGAAAGTGATAGATTTTCGTGGTACAAAAATGGTAAAATGTGTTTTTGCACTTAATATTGACAGGCATATAAAAAATTATATGGCGAAGTTCACATTTGGTGTTTTGGATACAGCAATGCACCGTCAGTGGTGTAATGTAGTTTCTTACAGCAGTCCGACATGCCCACTATGTGAAAAGTCAAACAATGATGAAATGTACTTCTTGTTCTTCTGCCCTGCTCTCAGTGATCTAAGGCAAGAATATATTCCATTTAAATACTGTGCAAATGCATGTCAGTTTCGTGTGACTCTACTAATGTCAGATAAAAATCAAAGTGTAAGGAATTTGTGCATGTATTTTCATGGAGCGTTTAAGAGGCTTGCTGTTGTGTTCATATGTATATTGAAATCACGATGACGTTGAACACTTATCCTAGTATGAAGTTACAATCGGAGTCAACAGATTGCACTTTCTCCACATGTGTTTATCGTAGTATAAAGTTAATATCACTTTTACTAGAGTCAGTAGAGTGCACTTTCTGCACATGCGCAGCAGATCCTACTTCATGCATTTATGTATCATGTTCTTGTTGTTATACTTACTGTGGTATGTCTTTGAGTGTAATCCACCTTCAGAACTTATAGTGCAAACTTTGATTAAAATGTAAATGCTAAAACCTACAGCGCTGTTTCTTGCTGGTGCAGTCGTCAGGGTATGGGGGGGGTCGGTGTTGTCGGTGTTTTTTTTATACGTGTTCGCTGTCTGCCATCACGTGCGGTCAGTGTTTTTCATGTGTTTTTGATTTCTGCTCCCTGATAGGAACTTCCATTTGTGTCTGCAATTGTTAACCATTTCTATCCTAGTGTTTAGGGTTGCTAATTTTGGTTTGCATAGGATCATATATTTTTCTGTTAGGCATAATTACATCTTTTTGAAATGTTATTATATGATGCAGCTCTTTTTAAGATTTTCCAGGATATGTGTAGTCTATTTTTTCTTTGAGTTTCCAAATATATTTACTCAATTCTGTTTGATTTTTGTATCTTTCTTTGTTAAATGACTGTTTATGATTTGCATATCTAGTTTTAAATTGGTTTTCAGTGATACCTATATATGTGTTTCTTCAGTGTTCTCTGATTTTACAGTGGCTTGGTATACAATATTGCTGTGGAGGCATTTATTGTTTAGAGGGCACTGTTGTTTCTTGGTACAGTTGCAAGATTTCCTTTCTTCACCCTCGTTTGTCTCTGTAGTTAGTACTTCTTTTAATACTTGATTTTAACACACACACACACGCACACACACACACATACACACACACACACACACACACACACACACACACACACACACACACATATATATATATATATATATATATATATATAATGACAAAGGAATTGTTAGTCTGCACTTGTTTTCTCCCACTACTTAATTGTTCCGCATTATAATGTTTGGTCAATCAGTGGGAGATTGCATCTCCAAGGAGATCCAAGTAAAGGTTGTTCTGTACAATTCTTAGCCGCTGACAATGCTTGGGTTATTGAACAGCAGAGCTGTCCATTCAGACTGTTCCATATCTTTTGATCTCCCGGCATTCTTGAATGGATCCTCAAGCATAGGCTCAAAGATTGTCCCCTACATTTTACACTGTTTACATAATGCTTTTACTTTTTCAGCAACTTTTTTCCTCTCCACACTTCGTTTTGTTCCATTTACTACCCTTCGCTGGCTGCTTTGGGGGGTGCTGTTGGATTCTTTTTTGAACCCTTGGTTGTGAGAACACCACAGAATTATGGACTGTGGTGTGTCTCTATTTGACACCAAGAGCACAGACACAGTCAGCCGTGTCTCTCTAACGAGTCCGATCCAGCAGACGAAAAGGCCTAGGAGCAGGCAATACAAATAGATCTGCCTTCGAAGGGGAGTACGATGGTTCCCTCAGGCAGCTAGTGAAGGGTTTCTCATATTTAAGATATATTACCCCATTTTCTTCATCTTCATTTAAAAAAAATTCTTATCTTTGCCAAGTTGTTACTATAATGACTGGGGATGTTAGCCTGCACTTGTTTTTTCTCACTACTTAATTGTTTGTATATTATATATATATAATATATGCTGAACAATTAAGCAGTGGTGGAAAACAAGGGCAGGCAAACAATTCTTCTGTCTTTATCGTAATGACTTGGTGTTACAATTTAAAAGGGAGACAAGAGAGGTGGAACTTTTGTTCCAGGTTCGAGAATATTCTTTCAGTATCATACAAAAGAATGAGAGCTGTGTGGCTGAGAGAGAGAGAAATGGGATTTGTTGAAGAGTTCTAGTCTAGAAGTGTTCGAGTCTGCATTGAGTTTGAGTCTAATCGATGAGAAGCTGCCATTAGTAGAATATTCGCCGCTGCATGTACGATTAAGTGGTCCTGCACGACTTATTGAACCTGAAGGTCAGTGGTTTTGTTTTTGTTCCTATATTCTCCAACGTTTGTAAATAAATGGATCCTCTTCGCTTCAATACCGCCTGGTGTATTTTGTCGTCTGCGAGCTGAACACCTACCACAGGATCTACAAGAACTCGTACAAGCTAGAGTACTGCACTTACCTCGTACTGAGGAAGTCAGCGCCTTTTAGCATTGTAACATTTGGGGGCCAATCCAAAGATTCTGCTACATTGGTGTTTATTCTAGAGACATTATTCACTAGCCTGTACTAAACGAACTGCGATTTTGCGCCAGTCCAGATCTACGTCGACAAACGCCGCCACGTACTGCATCGGCTGTCGTCTGAGAAGAATCGAAACTTAGATCAAAACGTTCAGCGTCAAGAAAGTCTTCAGCCATGTTTCCGTACACACAGGGGGTGCGTCAAGCAGGTCCAGGGAAGTAAGAAAAACTGTCGCCTGTGTCTGCAAGAGCAATTAGGGTTCTACAGAGCTAGGAGAGTCAAATGGAAGACTGCTGCCTTAACCTGTAGTTGAGCATTGGAAGGCATTGTTTCAGTGACTGATTGCTGACGTTTGTCTGAGTTATCATGGAATACGTGAAGATTGGAAAGGAACTAGGCCTTGCATGTGATGAACTCTGGAAATATGTTCAAGAGGCTAAGGCAAGAGAACTGGAAAAAACGAAAATTCGAATTGGCAGCTGAAGAGAAGAAAAGACAGGAAGAACGTGAAGAGAAGAGAAGACAGGAAGAACGTGAAGAGAGAAAAGAAGACTAGAGCAAGAAGAACATGAAGAGAAGAAAAGAGAAGAACAACGTGAAGAGAAGAAAAGAGAAGAACGTGAAAATGAAAACATGAAAAGACAGCAGATAGAGACAGAGAAGAGCGAGCTGCTGAAAGAGAATTGAAAAGACTTGAAATAAAACATCTAGTGAAAGAGAGACAAAGAGAATTTGAACTGTGGATGGCAGAAGTAAAAGTTTCAGAATGGCGAACGCATTTTCCAGTCAGAAACTGAAGTTTCCAAGAGACCACGTCTTCCAGCTTTCGTAGACGGGAAAGACAACCTCAACAGTTATCTGGAACGTTTTGAACGCCATTCTGAAGCAATGAAATGGCCAAACAGCAGCAGTGGGCTACCAACTTAAGTGCCGTTTTGATTGGTCATGCCCTTGAAGTATACTCAAGACTACCTCGAGAAGAAGCAAATAAATATGAAACACTGAAAACGGAACTTCTTCGAAGTTGTGATTTTTTTGGAAAAGGCTTCCACAAACGTTTTCCCGGTCTAGTAGGCCAAAGAAGAACGAAAGTCCTGCTCAATTCCTGACCAGATTCAAAACTATCTAGAGAGATGGCTGGAGCTGGCTGGAAAAAAAAAGAAAGACTATGATGGCTTGTCATATCTGGTCCTGAAAGAACATTTTGTAGAATCCTGTCCTAAAGATTTGCATCCCACCAAGAGAAAGACCAGAGCCTGAAATCCTTGACTGAGGCTGCACAGAGGTTCTGGAGTCTAACAACCAGACCATTGACACTAGATCAAAACCATCTACAGACCAGATACAACCAGTCCAGGTTCCAAATGTATCAAACCCACTATTGAAATGCTTCAACTGTGGATGCCTGGGTCACAAGGCTGCTGAATGCAGACTGCCCAAGTATTCAGATAAACGCAGCCCTCCACACTTTAGTCATGAAGACCGGAAAGACCAATGCCAGGGTGGAAATAAAAGAAGCCTAACATCTGCCAATGTTGCCATCAGGGAAAGGAGTCAGGAGAGACGCCCATCGTGGGGAGATGGAGAGCTACCTCACGCCAAGCCAGCGACAGCCCTGAAGAGCATGAGAAAGTGGTGCAGTGTGCCTTCTTAAACCATGCCAAGAGTGATCTGAGTGTCATGTCTGTGGCGAGGGGACATTATGATGATAAGTAAGTACAGGTGCTCAGAGATACAGGGTGCAGTGGAGTCATCATAAAGAAGGACCTTGTTCCAGAAAAGCAGTTTACTGGCAAGAACGGCTACCTACGATGTGTCCATGGACATGTTGAGCCCGTCCCCACAGCTGATGTTGAAATTTCTACACCATTCTTTGTTGGGAAGGTCAATGCTTTGTGCCTGCCCAGTTGTCCTCATGACGTCATCATCAGCAATATTGAAATTGAAGGTGCCTGTGCAGCTGATGATCCTGATCCTGAGTGGCCACACACCTGTGCAGTAATGACATGCACACAATCCAAGAAAGAGAAAGAAGGGAAATCTACACCATTGAAGAGCAACAAATCTACTGAAATCCCAGAAGTAACCAGAGAGAAACTGATCCAGTTACAGCAAGCTGACTCTTCTCTGCAAACATACGCTAGCAGAAACAGACGGTATGACTAGAGGCAACACCGATGTACCTGTTGTGAAGCAAAATGGCGTCATGTGCAGACAAGACAAGAAATGCTTTGAACAGGAAGAAAAGCCAGCTAGAGATGCACATGCTGCTGAATTCCAAGAATGGGAACCACCTTACCCCTCCAGTGATGGTGACAACTTCACTGAAGAAAATTCTGTGAACGACAAAGAACTGTTAGAACTGAATGATTTAAAATCACAGGAAACTATTGACAGTGTAGTTTTGGGTCACAACTGAACAACCACCAGCAGACAGAAATATGGAGACTGTTAAATGAGTACTCAAGTATCTTCAGTGAGTTCCCAGGAAAAACAGATCTGATTCAGCATGAAGTGAAGTTGACATCACCTGAGCCTATCAGGTCAAGCCCTACCCATTGCCTTATGCTACCAGAGAGTCACTGAAAGAGGACATCAAAGACATGTTGAAACTGAGAGTTATACGAGTGTCCCGAGGGTCGCCATACGCGTCGCCAGTTGTTGAAAGAGAGAGATGGTACTAACCGAGTGTGCATCGATTTTAGGCGACTCACCAAGCTGATTTACCTAGATCCTGAACCTATGCCTACAGCTGCTGACCTATTCCAGAGACTGAGCGGAGATACAGTTTTTTTCCAAGGTCGATCTCAGCAAGGGGTATTGGCAAGTCCCCATACCAGAAGAAGACATTCCAAACACTGCATTTGTGATTCCAGATGGGACATACGAGTGCCTCTGAATGTCCTTCATTATAAAGACTTCTGGAGCAACACTCAAGAGGGGCATGAGAAAACTATTGGGCAACATGGATGGTGTCATATACTACTGGGATGACATCCTGATCCATTCCAAAACATGTACAGAACACCTGGAAATTCTTTGGAAGCTGTTCAAACGGCTGTCTTCTGCCAACTTGACTGCGAGACCCAGCAAGTGTGTTATTGGCGCAGATGATATTGACTTCATTGGTCACCATCTCCAGCAAGGAATGAAAGGTGTGCTCAAGGACAATGTGACAAAAATTCTAGAAGCACCTCATCTCCGAGGAACAAGACCGGAGCCTTCAACACTGTGGAACTTCTGTTC
>JADBJO010022963.1:0-25000 GCA_016801955.1 Conus betulinus
ATTATTATAATATTTACCCACATAGCTTTGGGGCACATATTGTTCGAAGAGTTGGGTCAAATAAAACCTCATGAAGTTCACTTGTGTATCTCCTCCATCAGATCCATGTTACAACTGTTTTAAGCTTTCTCAGTCAGTGCCCTTTGAGGTTCAGGTCCTCTTTTTTAACAGATATTCCGAACTGCTTCATGACATCATAGGCGGATGAGCCTAAAGCCTACCTTGTCCAAAAACTTCTATAGCAAGGACTTTGGTTTGGATACTTTTTTTTTTTTTTTTTTCATGTTGCTGGCTGGACAGCAATCGCATCAGTTCTGCAGACGTGTGCTTGCTTCATTCAGCTTTCATATAGCACTAGGCTTCGATTACAGTCAGTTGTTTAAATGACACTGCATGTAGTGCAATGCCCGGTCTCATGCCTCTGTTTCTGATGATCTCTGGATGGTTTTGTCCCTTCTGGAAGGTTTAACTGTTTAGTTCCATCATCCTCTCCATCCAGTAAACCCCGCTTTCTTGGTCTTGATGTCACAGCTGTTCCAAACACGTGCTTTGTGGGTGACCTCTTGCCATGCAGAATGTCGTGCTAGAGTTTCCTAGTGGTGTAGTGTTTATTCTCACAATGCTAACCGCACACACACGATCTTCTTAGTACTTGGTTGAAACTCCATGTGTGCCTTCCTTTGTTTGGCACACTCCTTTCGATGAAGTCAGGAATTGTACCTTTGTTTGTTTGTTCTGACAGAGAGAGACTACCCAGGCCATGTGAAATTCCTCATCAGGCAATTACGTGTGTGATGCGTGCACAGGAAAACCCATCAGTGATCAGTAAGACAGGTCAAACCGGAGAGGTCATGCATCATCATTTCAAGAATGACGAGAGAGGCATATAAACTCGAGAAATAATTCAAAATATACCGTCATCTTCCGGATAAAACTAATCTAATTCTGTTATCATTTTTCTTCCACCATGGTTTATTCGAAAATTGCATGAGGTATTAATAAAGAGAAGCAAGAGTAAAGCTTAGTCATATGAACAGACAGGCTAAACGACATTCTAGACTCAGCAAGTAAGGCATACCACAAGGCATAAGACCTTGATGGAGCAATCATCTACAGACCCTTCATAGCTAGCTCAAAAACAGCAGGAGAAACAGTTGAAAAAAAACTAACCAAATAACGAGGCCACAAATGCACATAGCCAGAGCAGCTTTTGATGGAGTATTAATAAATCACAGAACAAAATCATGGTTATGAGAAAACCTGTTCTCTGGCACCAAAGAGAAGGGCCACAAAAAACTCTGGGGCCTGGCTAGAAGGCCCTGAAATGGCAGCCACCAGCATTCTCCAATGTAACGCTCCTGAAAGAAAATGGGGATATGTATACAGAAAAAGATGGTTGTGTCTCTGTTGGCAGAAAAATTCAGTCTCTTAGATGTCCCACTGGAAAACCAAAACGAAATGGAATGATAAGAAACTCCACTAAAATCAGAAGGAAAAAGAAAAAGAGGAGCTTGAAAGCAAACGCTTTCAACTGACGAGATTCATACTTCACCACCCAAGAGTTTTGTACTGTGCCATCAGACAGGTAAAAAAAAAAAAAAGGGACAACAAAGAGAAAGGAGCCAGGAACAGATGATATGATAAAAACCTCTTGCAGAACACCAAGCAGATGTTATAGGAAATACTTACCAAGTCCTAGAACTCAATGGTGAATTCCTAAGTCGTTGGAAGGAGGGCGATCGTAACGCCTATCCTGAAAAAGCAAAAAGACACATGCAAAAAAACTAGCTATCGCCCTCATCAGTCCTCTCAGCTGTCTTTGTAAGATAGGCGCCTCCAGTCTCACCTGGAGAAAGAACGGGCTCATCAGCTCAACACATTCTGACCTCTGCAAGAAACGCAGGCACGAAAAAACATATAGCACGCCCAACTCAGTACCCTAGAAAAACGGCATTAAAAAATCATTACCGTCTTTGTTGACCTGACTAGGCTTTCACCGAGTTGTGGAAAGAAGAAAGCCTCTTAAAAAAAGAGACCTATAAGCAATATATATCACTGGATCCAAAGTTCCCTATCCAAAGATAGGGCCGTGTAAAAACTCGATGGTCATATAAGCACATTAGTGAAGATAGAAGAGTGTTGCCCATCTCCCCTATACTCTTCGTGGTCTTCAGTGACAACATCGCTGACCAGCTGTCCATCCACATCTTTTTTTTTCTTTAACCATTTCATTATTGATGACCAATGGAGTGTGAATAAACAAAGTACTAAACTGATGCAGCAGTATGCAATAGCTTATGGTGTGCTTGGTGACGAAAAAGAATGCAATAAACACATCGGCGGAATTGGCATTGTCAAATATTGATATGAAAGGAGAAAAGAAAAATGCTAAGTATTGTAAAGGAGAACACTTGTAAACAAATCTTAAATGGAATTGAAAAGACAAAGGAATGAAGATCGATTAGAACGAAAACAGAAGAATAGAAACACTAAAGCAAAAGAAGACAGTATGTACAGCAAGTATTATGATTCTTTTTTGTGCACACAGAATTGTATTGTGATTTAGCCTGTCATGGTGTTCAGCTTCAGTTTCTCTTTGGTGGCTGCCTGTCCATTTGCTTTCAGTTTGGCATCAAGCCTCTCCCTTTGCTGGCTCCAGAAAGGATGATGGCATCTACAAATGAAAGCTCTATCAGGTATTCCATTAAAGGTTTTTTTGTTGGTTTCAAAATTAAGTCCCATGAAGCATCGTTGCTCAGATTGAGTGTGGATGTCGTCGGTATTGAAAGATTGCTCCATTAGAATCTGCTTCCAGTGTCTAATTCTTGCTATCAGCAGTTTGTTGAAACACCTGGGTTTTGGCGTTTTAGCTGGTGTGTCTTCTATGGTGGCATGGCTAAAGAATGCTAGATTCCTGTGCTGAAATCTTTGGGATCCAAACATATCTCCTGCTGGCAGTTAGGCTTTTTCAAAAGTGTGACCAAAAGAGGTGACGCAACTGGAGATCTGCAGTCTTGTGGATGACCTCTGTCTTTTTCCACCAGAACCAATTCCTCTTCTTTGGCTCATTCTCCCCAGCATGTGAAAATCCGTCTTTGGTAATTATGTGAAATGGAGTAGCACTGGGATTGACGTAAATGATAACATCTGCCAATGGTGATCCAGGACCGTTGAAAAAGCGTGTTTGTAGTCTCGGAGAATGGATTCTTTGGTCATTGGAAAAGTACTTTTGCTTGAGAGGAGAAGCTATATGATACCAAGATCCACGTGTGCTTATAGGCTAAGACTTGTTTTGCATGGCAGATGTTGGCAAAAGAGAAATTTAAGCATGATGGTTTCCTGTTTGCAAGCGAATTTTATACATATCGTATTCCCCATTACATTAGAGGGTCGCGCTGCAACTGGCGAGTGTGTTCTTTTATGATGTTGACGGATTCGTCAGCTGCTGGTATTTGGACAGCAGGAAAGGAAAGAAGTGACAAAGGCTCTAGTGTCAATCTGATCTACATGTGATCCCCAGCATTCATGGTGAAGGACAGAAGATGCAGGGTCAGACTGCCGTACACGCCCTTCAATGCAGCCAATTAATACCATCAGCATTTCGTCTTGTTTAGCAGTGTTTGTGATTGGACATATAGTGGGTATAACAGCGTAACTTATGCGTTTGTTACTCTCCTTGTGTATGAGATTGCTTTTTGTCATTTTGAGCCATTTTCACACTGTGATTTGTTTTTTGCAGTACTGGCATATTTGGCAAAATGGCGGGCAAAAGTTTTGTATGAGTGCCCCCTCAGTACACTTTGTGATGCAGGCTGCTTTTCTATTAGTTTTGAGGTTGGTACTCTTGCGGGTTGTGTTCATTTATCATGGCAAAGACATGGGCTGGAACAGCTATTGTGCCTGACAAGCCAGACGCTGCTTTTGTCGCCCCAAATGCTGTGACAATGTCAATGATGGAATCCCTGCTGAAATGGTCACTCTCAATAAAGACTTCTTCTCTGGAAGAAAGAAAAAAATGAACTCGTGCGACGATTTTTGACCTGCACTGTTTGTTCTTTCAGGTTTGTCTGGAGATCCACACTGCTTCGCCACATTTTTTTCGATCTGACAAATTCAGCAGTGAAACAACTCCCTGGATTATTGTTTCCACTCATGGAAAAATATTCCTGGTAAAAAAAAAACAAACTTTGGTTCAGAGAATTCTTGAAATCTGGTGCACAGTAGGTCAAGTTTTTAAATCAGCTTTTTAAGAAAATGTTAGGAATTGAAACTTTTCTCTGCCTTTCTGTCCAGCCCCAGACAATACGATGGGTATACTGCTTTGTTTGTTGATTTGCACGTCCTGAAGGGGACTCTGGTACATATGATCAGCTTGTTGGCTGAAGTTTATCCATCACCTTTCAGAAATCTTTCCTTTTCCCGTGCATGACAGAGTTTTCACTTTCGTGCAGCCTTACTAATTTGCACAACTGTACCACGTGCATAGTTTTCCTTTCCTGCTCTCGAGACAGCGTTGCCATACACATTTATGTGGCAGTTGCCTTTCCCTACTTTTCAGTGTGGTGGAGCAAGAGAGTCTTCCACATGCCATGTCAATTCATCTTTTGAAGAGAACTAGATCCTAATATAAAGTATCTCCTGGAAGTAATGAATTGGTACGGTGACGTGGTGCCCCTGTTTGGTAGCTGAGTACTACAAATGTAATTTGCAAAGCCTCAGTCGAGTAAGTTTAAGACAATGAGGTTTTGGTGACAACGAAGATACGCTAAGGGGTTCTGTACTAAACAGCCACAGAGGGACAAACAGAAACCATAATATTCATTTGAGAGATCGTATGGTCCAGTTTGAGACATTCCTGCTCTGTGCAGGTGGGTCACAATGTTAAGATTTAAGACATTTTGGTCACTCAGAACGAAAGGCAAGCGCGTTGCAAAATGGACCTAATGTGAGAAAAAATGACATGGCCAGTTAAGGCATTCTGGCGCTGTAGGGCCTACATGAAGCCAAACTGTCCTTTAACTTAAGGACAGTGTGTCCAGATGGACATTCTAACACTCTCCAAGGTGAACAGTCACACTGGTTCAAAATTTTGAATTGCAAGCTGAACGTGCAAATTATCCTATTATTGTTGTTCCTCTGTCTGTCTGTCTGTCTGGTCTGTCTCTGTCTCTGTCTCTCTCTCTCTCTCTCTCTCTCTCTCTCCTCCTCTCTCTCTCTCTCTCTCTCTCCAACCGTCTGAGCCATCCCTACGATGCCAAGTCCATTACAGATAGATAAAACCTCTCTTTATTTCCAAATGTCCAATTCTGACGACCTAATTCTAATTGAGTTAGTGTGTTATGCAATACGCTGTGTTTATTTACCTGTGTCATTGGGAAATTTATATATTGCAACAAATACTTCAAACATTTAACCACAGTTTAAAATATATAAAGGAAATTGACCAGTTTCACCAACCTGACACATTTCATTAGAAGGTATGCAAAGGTACATAAGGAACCGTTTGAATAGTGAAGTTGTGTAGCAAGTTTCCAATTGCTCATTCACAAACCTCTGCCCACCATATGTTACAACAGGCCAATTTGTGTGTCAAACAGTTTCCAAAACAATGACGGATCTATAGCATTTAGTTTTTCATCACACATCGACAGATTTCTATTACACCCCTTTTTGCTTTTCGGCATTTTCTGAACCAACCCAACTAAGACTCAATTTGGGCAAAAGTAAAGATGATTCCTAAGTATTTATACGAGTTCGTGACTCTAATTTCATTCCCCCCATAATACCGCCATTTCTCACATGCAACCAGATACCCCACCCTTTTCTAAATACCACTACATCGTTTTTTATCTAAATTAACTTTTAGGTCCGGTCTATCTACTATCTTGTTTTAATAAGTGTAACTGGTTTTTGAATCCCAACACAGATTCGGAAAAAAGGATAACATGATCAGCCAAAAGAGAACAGTAAATATTCAAACAGCACCAGGAAAATAAACTGTACACCATGCTTAGCCCTTTTTCCAGATATTTAAATAGCCAATTCATTTATAAAGAAAGAAAATAACAATGGGGACTAAGAATACACCCTTGTTTCACGCCTCTTGGACACTCAAAGTAATCTGAATATAAACCTTTATCACGTACTCTGGCTGTTCCGTATCATACATGGCCTTCAAAGATTTTATACATCTTCCCCATCTACCCCACACTCTTCTTAAAAGATCCCATAATTTTTATTTCTGTTAACTGAGTCAGAAAGGCCTTTCGAAAGTCTACAAAGGCCACCATAGAATTTTAGAGTTGTTCAAAAATACTTTTTGTACAACGGTAAAAGGGTATAATAACTGTGGGTCCATAGTCCTATAATCCTTTCTAAAACCAGCATTGTTTCTTCTATGATTATTTCTTCTCTGTTGGCCCATGCAACTAGAGACGTTTGTTCAAAATGTTTAGTATACACTTTACCAACAAAAATTAGTTGAAGAAACACCCCGTTGTGTGACAAAGTCAGGGTGTTTTTTTTGCAGAGGTTAAAGATAGGTGTTGATTGCGTGCCATATGCAAGATTGGCATAGTAACATGGTAGGAAGTGACAAGTATGAATTTTTATCACTTATTTAAAGATCTTTTTTCAGGCTGAGACTATCTGACATCAATTTCTTGTAAGCGTTTTAGAGATTTGTTCGCTCGTTTTCGAACAAGAAGAAGCCTGGTTTTTTTCAAATCAAGCAAGAAAAAGATGGTTCGAGCTAAAAAGAATTGAAGACGAGGAGCACACTTCGTTTTTAGATGCCCGGAGTATAAAAAAAATAGAAATAATTAGTTGTTTCTTCCTTTAAGTCCTTTTTTGGCGAAACTGAAAACCTCTTTGGTATTTTTATCCTCTGAAAATGTAGACCATTGTAAACTCATTTTGCTAAGTTGTGTGGTGAAAGCTTTTTGATCTAGAGACCAGAAAAACTAATATGTAGGCTGTTTGTAACTCATGATTATGCAGTAGTGGTTTATTGTGTGATGAGAATACTGTCTGATGAATGGCCTTTTCTCTTTCTTTTCTAGTGATTAGTATTGTTCAACTTTTTTTCCGTGTGTATACATCTTTTGACTCGCATTTACTACTGTTGGCAGAATTTTGCAACGCTAAATAGAAAACTGAGCATGCACTGCCTTGCATAAGGGCTGGGTTAACTAATGCCAATAAGGCATTGTCATTGTCATTGTTGTCCTCCCAAAAACAAACCTTTCTCTCTCTCTCTCTCACTGTGTGTGTGTGTGTGTGTGTGTTTGTGTGGTCAGTTGAAGAGGCAGGGGCTACCTCGGAACGGCAGTGTGTGAATTTTTTTTTTTTTTTTTTTTTTTTTGCTGTCTCAAACCTCTGCTGCGCCACCTCAGAGGGCAGTGTACCCACGCCTGCTCATTCCAACACCCCGTCCACAGCTACGGCCCGGTCGGTCCCCGCCGCAGCCCCGGCACCGGCAATCCACAGGGAGCAGTCCATGTCAAGTCGTCAAGGGGCAACCCACCGGAGGAGACATGCACTGCACTGGGGGGAGGACTGCTGCACTGTGCCGAGTCCCCTTCGGTGGTGTTCAGTGGGCGCCTGTTCTGACTATCTAAACATACGCAGGACACCACCCTACTAAAGCCCCCTACATAACGACAATAATTGCTTAGTCGCGGCGCGGAGCCGGCGTGAGTGAGTGAGCTCTCCCTCCGGAGGGCACCCACCGCCACCGCACTTCACTTTTCCGTCCAGCGACAGTCCCACCCGACGGACTCGCCGATATACCGGTGACCCCGACGGAACCAAACCAGGCCACAGAAGACATGGAGAGGACATTGAAATTGAGGTCACCATGAGAGCAGCAGGGGCATGAAAGGGCCCACAGAACTTGAGACTTTTTTTATGCTGATCAATGAGAATGAGGATGATTATGATGATGCTATGGATTTCCATTTTCGGTCCGTCTGAGACTACAATGACAGGGCTGTACTCTATGCTTCTTTTCATAAATAATATCCCGGCGTCAACCAGGCCTGAGACATACAGGCACCTGCAGTGTTGCTCAGGAAATTTTGAGCAACACACTCTCAAGAAACGCATCCATTAAGTTGGGATCATAAAATCTCGACTGTGTGGTCCCCAGTCCTTCCAAGGAGTCCGCAAGCAAACTCAACTCTGGGTAGGAGCCGGTCGGGGCAGAGAGTCCGGGGCAGAAAAAACCCACATGACCTTCTGATTGGGATTCGAACCCACGACCTCCCAGCCGGGAGGTACGCGACACTAACCACACTTCGCCACGGCAGCTGAGCTGTCAGTGTGTGTGTGAATTTAAACCCAACTTAATGTAATGATTGGAACCCTGAAAAAAACTTAGACCACAAAAAAAGAAGTTCCCACGGACGTTTCTAGAATCAAAGGTAAAGTTACATTAAGCTGTACTGTTAACCAAAAAAAACTTGGCTGGTCGGTTGTATCCCTCCAATGGGGTGGCACAGTTGAAAGGGCTTGCATGGTCCCCTGTGATCCCTTAGACTTTGCTGATGGGGCTTTCAATGCAACGCTAGTTCTTGAAAAACGTTTTTCTAAAACGTATTTGTCCATGATGGTTGACACAGGTCTACTACACTGAACAGGAATTATTGGATTTGTTGTTTTTGAGTGCAAGCAGTTTGCAGGCGTGGTTAGCAGCATTCATAACAGTTGGCTGCATGCATGGTCAAGGCCAGCTGCATGGATGTCACACTTTGTCTATTACGTCTGTAGTCGCTGCATTAGTGTCAGAAGCTAGCTGCAATGCGTGTGTCAGTGTAAGTGTGCACGAATGTTATGGCGGTTAGCCGCTCGAGAGTAGAATAAAGGTTTGGATATGGGATTTGAGTAGGTAGGTGAAATCAGTAATCAGGGGCAAGCATGCGTATCATGGGCAGTGGTTGTAATATGAGTGGTCTATGTAGTGTGTGATGGTGGAGTATATGTCTTCAGGAGAACAAGATGACTGTGTGCGCAGAGGACGATTTGGTGGCGTCGCGTCATCTAACAGAAAGTCTTACAACCTGCGGCACAGGGTTCTCATGCTCTTTCAAAATTGAATTTCAGTTCAGAAAGTTCACAACGAAAACCACATTCAATTCGTAGCCCTGTTTTGCAAAATTCCTTTCTCAAGTTTGATATCAGATTTTGCTTGTTCTGAAAACAAATAATACAGAACAATATAGCTTTTCTGCACGTGTGAAGGCAATCCCTAAAACTCCTGGGCATTGTACTAGTTGAAAGTAATTTGCGCATGTCACACTTGTTACTTCTAGCATCCCTTTGGTTAGTGTCTTGTGCTTCCCCAAGAAACTACTTGTCTAGTCTTTCCAGCAAGCCACACTTTATTCTCCCCAGCCAATGAGGAACTTTTAAAGATAATTTTTCACTACAAGTTTTTGTAAGCCATGGACCGTAAAAGTTTTCTAATCCAAGGAAAAGCCTGTCCTAGAAGGCGTACAGAAACACTCAGACAGACAGGTTCCTCTTTGTCGGAGAAGATTTTCTGTGTTGAGCATGCTTTTTTGCAAAAGAAAGATCAATAATCTTGCCATCTTTTCCTCTGTTTTAGCGCTCATCTCAGATCTCAGAGTTTCAAAAGGAAAACCAAAGTTTTTCTAGTGACTTTCTCAAGCACTGTTTCCATTGGAGTACAGTTGTGACAGCAATCTGCATGGGTCTAAAATGTCGCTTGATCTTTGGACATGATTTCGCACCATCTGCAATATACAAATATCCCTGTGTGACTAAAGTAAACACGTGTTCAGCAACAGAAACATGGGCCACAAATCAAAGGGCACAAAACCAAACAAAGCTCTCTCTCTCTCTCTCTCTCTCTCTCTTTTTTACACACACACAACACACAACACACACACACACACACAACCACCAACACCACACCACACACAAACACACACACATGTCGCAAACACATGGACACACTACCACATGCGCACGCCTCCATGGAAGTGCATCCATAGGTGAGAGGACTCCTACAGAGAAGAGAGAAACACGAGAGAGAGAGAAGAGAGGAGAGAGAGAGAGAGAGAGAGACGAGAGAGAGAGGAGACAGGAGAGAGAGTGACAGAGAGAGAGAACACCTAGAGAGGAGAGAGAGGAGAGGAGGGAGAGAGAGAGAGAGAGAGAGAGAGAGAGAGAGAGAGAGAACACTTGACAGAGAGAAGGCCGGAGGTGAGGTCACACAACGGGGCAGGAATGGCTACGGACCACACCTAACCTCCCATAGTAGGTGCTTAAAAAAAGGACCTGCTGACAACACACTTCATGAAAATCCATACCATTTGCCTGAGTCTTTCATGTGCATTTTTGAAAGTTACAAGGACAAAACACTAAATCGTTCTCTGCACAGAATGAGAAATGTCTGAGTGAAGAGCAGTACTCATTGCCAGATTTCAGTGCTTTATTCTGCTGTATACATGCACCGTTCATACACTTTGAAACAAAATAGCCTCACAGTTTCTTTCGATGGTTCAAATGTTGGAACCGGAAAGGAAACGAGTGAAAATCTATTTACAGGTTTCGTTTTAGATGGTTCTGCCCACAGATTAAGTATATACAGATAGTTGACTGCCTTCTTTCCCTTACTTTCGTGTTACAAGCCAAAAGCTCGATTATTCCCTTTGCTCTGGGTGGTCAAAGTATTCAGGTTTAGTATTTGCTGTTGCATTCAAAGTTGCATATTTCAGGTTTAAAAACACACAGACACATTCACATGCAACTCATACACATGCATGCATGTACATAAATACGCACACATGCACACACGCACGCACGCACGCACACACACGCAAGCACACATGCACGCACACACCAACGTACACAAATGAACACACATACAAACTGCACTCATTTAATACATACACTGAAGCTCATGCACACACACACTTACAAAGAACGTTCACAAACATGTGTGCTCACGCATATACACATATGCATGCATGCATACATGTTATACACACATGCATTCCGATGCATACACAAATACTTACACACATGAGTGCGCGCACACACGCAGGTACACTCATGCACACACACACACACACACACACACACACACACACACACACACACACACACACACAACATATGGGCAGACAAACACACGGAGATACAAACGCACACACACACACACACACACACACACACACACACACACACACACACACAGATGCACACACAGACACACACAACACACACACACACACACACACACACACACACACACACACACACACACACACATTCACACACACACAGAGGCAGACACACACACAGACATGCACACACACAGAGGCAAACACACACACAGAGGCACACACACACACACACACACACACACACACACACACACACACACACACACACACACACACACACACATACGTTAGCGCGCGCGCGCACACACACACTCACACACACACACACACACACACACACACTCACAGAGGCACACACACACATATGGGCAGACAACACACACCGACATACAAAACACACACACACAGGTGCACACACACACACATGCACACACACGCACACACACACACACACACACACACACACACACACACACACACGCATATATACATATATATATATATATATATATATATATATATATATATACATATATATATATATATATACATGCACATGCATACATTATATATTGATATGTGCTCAGACGTACGCGTATGTTTATGTCATTGTCGTTAGACCTATAGTTCTTTCTTTCTCCTTCCCAATTCGTTTACCCATTCACCCACCCACTCACCCATATCCTGTGGATACATGCATGCACACATGTAATTTTGTGTGTGCACACGTACGCATTAATGTTTTTGCATCTGTGTTAATGTGCGTACACAAAAGCTTATTTTATATATTCAGAACTAAATCAGAAGAAATAGACATGGTCTATGCGTGTATAAATCTTCTAAATCCCAGGATGAACATAACTATACCTTGCTTGGTCTTTCGGATATCTGTAAAAAAAAGTTTGTCTACAGTCTTTTTTCCATATCGAATTCATGCAGTTTATTGCTGCACAATGATGTCCGCCGTTCTTTATTTTCGTAGCCATGCTGTTTGACCACCCAAGTCTAAGGGACACTACTCTGTCGAAATCATCACGGTTTGTCTTTACTGACGGGTCTGTGTAACCTCCTTAGTCTGTGGTTCTGCCCACCCATTAACCGTATCTTCCCACCTTCACCTAACTCCAATGCGAGCACTTCAAGATATTCTTACATGTGACTGGGAGACGCACTAACTGTAGTTTGCATAGAATTAAAAAAAAAGAAATTGTAGATACGAACAGTACAAAATGCAGTAAAATCGTATACATGACTCACAAAAATGCCCCCCCCCCCCCTCCTCACATAAGTCATTTTCAAGCAGAGAGGCTTCAAATAAAAATCAACGATTTCATATTGCATCAGTCGTGTATCATATTACTTAATACAGAAGATGTAACAATATTGGGTCAGTTCATAAACCTATTCCATCCGGTTAGCGGTTTCTAGAGGGAACAAGGCATTGGACATACATCACTTTGTTTCATGCCATAACATCATTCTTCGAACCGAAGCAGACAGTGAATTTGAAATGATTGATACATACTATGTTGGTAGTTTATCAAAGCTGTTGTGGTTAAATATTGTTTCCAAGGCTCCTGGCGATTAAAACATTCAATGGGTACGTACTCTCCTAGAGCAGAATGAATGCCCCAGTATGCATAAGGTTCCTGTGTGTGTGTAACTGTGTGTACGTGTGTGTTTATTTAATAAAAATTGATTGACTGAAACACAGAAACAGAAAGTGAATGTGAAAAGAACCAAACGAATGCTTTGGGCGGACACAATGGCCGGAATTCGGTAGCTCTTTGCGGTCATTGCTATATATTTGTCAGCAGTTTGAACAGATTTGACAGTAATGAAACAAACATCAACAAAAGAGCTAATGCGTATTGTAATTCTCTTGGAGGCGTGTTGAAGATGCCAGCCTGCATAAATGACCCTCTTTCTTATGTGTTCAAGTTAATAAAAGGGAATAAATTTTTACCTGGTCTGTATTTTGGCGTTATGACTTACCTAATATATATCGTCAGGAACTTGTATCTGAAGACATGACTGTCCTTTACCACTCTGTTTATATTCAAGCGATTACGAAATCTGAAAAAGATCAATGCATAGTTACCGAACCTGACAGCAAAAATGCTGTTAAACTTAGAAGTTGTGAACTAATATCTCGCCTATTGGACTGTGCAATTATGTGTGAATTTAAGTCAAGAGTATTCAGCAGAAACAAAATCATTTAGATGAAATTGTGCTGTCCAACCCGCGAACATGGCCAAACAGAATGCAGCTTTCTCTAGTTGTGTGCCTTGATGGTTATTTGACACGTGCGTTCCTTTTGTGCGATCCATTTCAATATAATCTTTGTTGTGCAAAGGTTGCTTCTCCATATACATTTTCTGTTCACTGTTCAAGTCCACACAACAACAACAAAACATATGATTCCGAACACAATCGTCCCATTCCAGTCCCCACACTTCCATGCGATGACAAAACCACTGAACTCTCATTCACACAGGTGTGTGA
Organism: Conus betulinus; assembly: GCA_016801955.1. Taxonomy (NCBI): domain Eukaryota; kingdom Metazoa; phylum Mollusca; class Gastropoda; order Neogastropoda; family Conidae; genus Conus; species Conus betulinus. The sequence goes on from JADBJO010022963.1 coordinate 13,659, forward strand.
CTTCATAACTGATTGCCACGACAAGAGTGACGAGTCTTTTTGTATACACCCACTGTGCATTGGCGCATTTACCTGCGCTAACGCATTCTGTGTGTCTTACGATGACGTGTGCAACAGAGTATCTCACTGTCAAGATGAATCCGATGAAAGCAGCTGCAAATACCTCAGAATCAGAACAGGATTCACGCCAGTTTCTGGCATCTCCTGTTCTGGTGACATTCAATGGTGTTGAATCTTTCATTTCAAGTCCGATGAAAGCCAATGAATCCTGTCCTGACACTCACTACCATGTCCTGGTGCAATACACGACTGTGTGCCCGTCTTCACACGATGTAATGGGGTGCATGACTGTGTTGGCCATCAGGACGAAGAGGGGTGTGAGCGACTGGTGTGTGCGGGGCTGATGAAATGCAGTCTGTCTGCCATATGCATTCACATCAACCACCTGTGTGATGGCTGGTCTCACTGTCCGATGCATGACGATGAACTGTCATGTGATGTGGTGTGTCCAATGAACTGTCTGTGTCAAGGTCACACGTTCCTGTGTACCCCAGCCTTTTTCGGCATCACACTACCCCCAGCTTCGTTCTCTGGATGTCACGGGTTCAGGTATGGCGCTTTTTCTGCTATCGGAGCACAATTATCTTGTTCACGTGATTTTTTTCTAAATGTTCTGTGTGGTCCAGTTGCCTGACTTGAAATTGTTAAACTTTAAAAATTCTTGACCTCAGCAGCAATATGCTGCAACATGTCAACATGAGTCATTTTGGGAATTTAATCAATTTGAAGACTCTGAGTTTGTTGGGAAATCCCACTAACTTTACTGTCTGCTGACCACTCACCAGATGTGGTGCAGAATGCACTTGTGATGTTGGATGCGTCGGAAACCTCGCTTACAGAGTTTGACAGTAAATTTTGGCAAAGTTTTCACATTTGCAGAAGCTTAATTTGTCGTTTACTCAAATCCATACTGTTGGTCCAGGTGGCTTCCTGTCCTTACCACGATTGGTTGAGCTGTATATGCATGGTAGTCCTGTTGAAACATTTCGGTCCGACATATTTCAGCACCTGTCCAACCTTCGAGTGATATCGACCGAAAAACTACAAACTGTGTTGCAATGAAATCCTTCCAGATAATTTCATTCCTACAGACTGCCAAGCACCAAGAGACGAAATTTCTTCTTGCAAAGATTTGCTGCAATCATGGACCTACCGTGTATTTCTTTGGCTGATCACCTGTCTCTCTGTGACAGGTAACATCTTCTGCTTCTTCTCACGTATTTTGGTAAAAAGTCTAACCTCATCAAGTGGCTACAGTGTGTTTGTGACTAGTCTTAGCATGTCAGATTTTCTGATGGGTGTCTATATTGCTATCACTGGAGTGGCTGATAGTATGTACCGTGGAAAGTACCTCCATTACGACGACACATGGAAAACCAGTGCAGTATGCCAAATGGCGGTTTTTTCTGTCTCTGTTGTCCAATGAGGTATCTGCTCTGGTCATCTGGCTCATCACACTGGATCGTTTCCTTGTTCTTCGCGCTTTCCATTCAGTAGTTTGCGCTTCGACAGAACATCGGCAGCAATGGCTTGTCTGTTAATCTGGTTGGTCGGCTGGTGCCTTGCTCTTGTGCCCTTACTTCCAGCGACAGCTCAATGGGAATTTTATGGCCAGACAGGCATCTGTATTCCACTGCCGGTAACAAGGCGAGAATTCAAAGGGAGGGTGTACTCTTTCAGTGTGCTCATAGTCCTGAATTTTGTGCTGTTTTTATTCGTTTCATTGGGCCAGGCCTTTATTTATTGGTCAGTGAAAAAGAACGCCTTGGAAACCGACGCTACAAAAGCATCACATGACATAACTGTTGCCCGACGGTTGATCACTGTGGCAACGACAGATTTCATGTGTTGGTTTCCCATCGGATTGTGTGGAGTGCTGGCTCTGGCTGGTATTCCTGTCCCTAGAGAAGTGACTGTGGCACTGGCAATATTTATCTTGCCCTTGAACTCAGCAATCAATCCTTTCATCTACACCTTCAACATTCTAGCAGAAAAAGCAGAGGAAATCCAAGGAAGCCAAACTTCTGCAATGGCTAGAACCTCAAGCTGACTTGATAAAATACTAATAAACTGAGCAAAAATTATAAGTGTAGAAGTAACCAGCCGCCGTGGCAAAGTGGTTTAGCGTCGCGGACTCTCGGCTGGGAGGTCGTGGGTTCGAATCCCATCAGAAGTCATGTGGGTTTTTCTGCCCCGACCGGCTCCTACCCAGAGTTGAGTTTGCTGCGGACTCAGTGGAAGACTGGGACCACACAGTCGAGTTTCATCCACTTAATGGATGCGTTTCTGAGAGTGTTGCTCAAATTTCCTGACCAACACTGCAGGTGTCTGTATCTCTCGGGCCTGGTTGACGCCGGGATATATTATGAAAGGAAGCGTAGAGTACAGCCCTGTCATGTAGTCTCAGACCGAAATGGAAATCCGTAGCATCATCATAATCATCCTCATTCTCATCATCGATCAGCATTAAAAAAAAAAAAAAAGTCTCAAATTCTGTGGCCCTTTATGCCCTGCTCTGATGGTGACCTCAGTTTCGATGTCCTCTCCGCGTCTGTGGCCTTGGTTTGGTTCCGTCGGGGTCACCGGTATCGGCGAGTCCATGGGGGTTGTCGTTGGACGGACGTGGTGGCGCCCTCCGGAGGGAGAGCTCACTCACGCCGGCTCCGCGACTAAGCAATTATTGTCGTCAGTAGGGGGATTAGTAGGTGGTGTCCTGCGTATGTTAGATCAGAACAGGCGCCACTGAACACCACTGAAGTGACTCGGCAGCAGTGCAGTGTCTCCTCCGGTGGTGCCCCTTGACGGCTTGACATTGGCTGCTGCCTGTGGATTGCCGGTGCCGGGGCTGCGGTGGGGCCGACCGGGCCGTGGCTGTGGACAGGGTGTCGGAATGAGCGGCGTGGGTGCACTGCCTCTGAGGTGGCGCAGAGGTTGGGACAGCAAAAAAAAAAAAAAAAAAAAGTGTAGAAGTAGGGACAGATCCATTTGCATCTGTAGGAAAATCAATTTAGCATCTGTAGGAAGAAACTCTAAAGAGAATTTGACAGCACAAGGTCTTCAGAGAAGAAACCCCCCCTGAAGTCCTCTGTAATGAGCTCTCTGCAATGTAATGATTGTTAGAAGTGCTTATTACTACTAACATTGCCGTAATGATTCTAGTGTAGTAGTAGAAGTTGTAACAAAAACAGCAGCAACAGCAGCAGCATGGCAGCGGCAGCAGCAGAAGTAGTACTACTAGTAGAAACAGGAGCAGCAGCAGCAGCAGTGGATAGTAGCAGAAGCAGCACAAGCAATATCAGCAGCAGTAGTAGCAGTAACAGCAGCAGAGTAGTAGTAATGGGGATTTATAATCCACTCTGCTATATGTACAAGGGCAATAGAGCACTGAAAATTCTTAAAAGGAAAAGAGTAACTGTTATCAAGCGTATAATACATTACAAAATTGTTCGCAAAGCGCACGCGAAAAAAGATTTATATCAATGTTGTAAAACTGACACATTTGCACATGCACGTGCGCATGCATGCGCGCACTCTCTCTCTCTCTCTCTCTCTCTCTCTCTCTCTCTCTCTCACACACACACACACACACACACACGCACACACACACACACACACACACACACACACACACACACACACACACACACACACACACACACACACACACATACACACACCCGCGCGCGTGCGACGAGTACAAACAAAATGCAAACACTTCAGACCTACTTGAATGCTGCAAACGCACTTTCCTACAGATGATTTTTTTATGCTCTGGTTGGTGCATGTGACGTGGAGAATAATTCTAAGTCAGTGGTGGAACTCAATGAGCTGAATGGAGCACACAACCGGGCAAGATTAGAGAAATATTGAGGGGACCCCCTACCGCCCCCCCCTTCCCCCAAGAAAAGAAAAAGAAACCTTCCCAAACAAACAAGCAAACAAAGAAACAGAACAGTTGTTTGAAATCGTAGATTTAATTTTCAAGATATTGGAATGCAGCAGAGCTAAACCAGTTGTCTTTTAAATCGTGTTTTAAAAAAATGCTTTGAAGACAAGAAGGAGACCTTTGACCCGTGAACGTGTTCTATAATGCGCTGGAGAAATCATGGCATCGGGTACAATGACCAAGTCACGAACAAACTCCAGCCCGCTCGCTCGCCTCCTGTGCGCAGCGGTCACGTCTGATGACCTCGTTCATTCAAGGGATCCAGACCAGCACTGTCCCTGCTGAGAATCCTTCCAAACGAGCAGACACATTGAACTGGCGACTTCTCCCCTCAGAGAAGGACGCGCCATACTACCCTTACATTAATGAGTGCACACTTTCCCTGTTTCCTCTCTCAAGCCATACTGCTGAGGGGGGAAGCATGACGGGGAGATGGGGGTGGGAGCGTGTCCAAAAACACCTAGAAAAGACTGACGCCTCGAAGTGTTTGGACAGGGACAGGAGCTAGGTGTAGAAGGCTGACTGGCAGGCCGACGTCAAGGGACCAGGAAAACCGTCGTGGTGGATGAAGGCAGCTCTGAGTGGATGAGCATACCGGGGAAAAAGCCGAACTCATTGGGGACTAAGATCCGTGATGCTCGTGCTCCAGAGTGCTCTTGCCACAAGCGTTTATCACACATGGAGGTGTCCGTCATATACAGAACCAAACATCTTTAAACCACACACTTGTGGGGAAAGGTTACAAAAGGTAATAAAAGTGCATAACGCAAAGCATTGTTGTTGCCACACAGATTTCGTTTCAATGTTTTTTATCATCGTTTTAGGGAAAGAAATCTTTATATAGATGTAACCTTCAAACTTTTAAAACAGATTGTTAGCTTCTAGATTTTACATTGAGCTTTAATATCAGCTGCGATGTCGTAAAAAACCCATCTGATGTAGTTAAAGTGTGTACAACGTTGATTTTTTTTTTTTCCAAATATTCCAAAGGAAAGCATGCTCATGAATGGATTAGCTACATTGGAGTCTTACAATACTGTGAACGTGGGGCTCGCTTTGAACTCTGTCAGTGTAAGCTAACCTGGCTGTCCTAATGTCATCATCACCATCGCCGTCATCACCATAATCATAACCACCACCACCACCACCACCACCACCACATCATCATCATCATCATCATCATCATCATCATCATCATCATCATCATCATCATCATCATTATCATCATGATTATCATCGTAATCATCATCATCATCATCTCCTCTCTCTCTCTCTGTCTGTCTGTCCTTCTGTCTCTGTGTCTGCTTCTCTCTGTCTGTCTGTCTGTCTGTATATCTGTTTGTCTGTCTCTCTCCCTTCCCCTCCTCCCTCTCTCTCTCTCTCTCTCTCTCTCTCTCATATACATACACATAAATACGACGCGCGCCCCAGCGTGCACACTCAAACACACCCCAAAATACGCATACAAAGATGCACACTCGTGCACGCATGCAGGCCTCCCATAAACACACAGTCACAGAAACATAGAGATACTGAGCTCAGCCTAAGTCCAGCGACATAACCATAGGATTTCCCCCAACTATGTCAACTGAGGATAGGAGTATGTAGCAGAACTAAGCACCGACCAAGTAAGGCGATTGATGATAACTGAAGATGCAGATGACCCAGTCAACACACGCACCATTGTCCCTCTTGTGAGATGCATTAATTGCAAAACTGATCAGCACCTAGCGTAAAGTAAACCTGACATGTTTTTTTGCCAGTGTACGAATTCGTGTGTCGCTTTGCCTTCACCTTCGCAAGCCCCGTTACACATCTGCCAGGCCTAAACACCTCCGTTTCCTATGCCTCCTTAAATGCAGTGAAGGTCAGTGACATTTGTCCAGGCATGGAACACCTACACCCAAACAACAACATCACGATCTTGAAAGGTCGTGTGCGGACTTGTACCGAACATTTGCCTACATTCACAGCACACCAGGGAATAGTGTATGGTGTGTGTTCCGATTTCCCTTACGTTCTGCAAGATGCATGTGGAGATACCTCGAGGTGAATATTTTATTGCTCATGTTCACAGGCTGCAATACTGGTGCCAGAGCATTCGCTGGAGAATTTGGATACAATGTTCTCGGTGCCATACGGATGATGAAAAATGTAGCTGGCATGCAGACATACGTTGTAATTATCATTCCCTTAGGGACATGTTTTTGGAATGTGAAAGCCACAGAATGTTTTTTTTTCAGAGTAATATAATCCTGGTGTTGAAATTGGTTTTCAGGCGATCAATCGTTCTGATTTTGTATATGCACGCATATCTGCAATGTCTGGATACATAATTGTACCATTTTTTCATAATAAAGAAATGAAGACGAAAGAAGTGAAAGGACCCCCCGGTTACGTCACCATGATCAGTTATGATCAGTCCTACACGTATTTACGTCGAAGGATTAGGGGGTGTAGTGTTTCCTTCATTCAATTTCTCTATAGAAAACCCACTTCAACAACACAAACCTCTGAGTCTGTTTGTAACCCACAGTCAGACCAGGCAAAAGTGTTTTTGACATCGTATCTTCTCATCAAGAAAGTTTATCACCTTCACACCCAGTGGAAGACTGGGGTCTTAAAATGTATGTTTCAGTTCTCTCTCTATCTCACCAACCCAAACTGCTTCATGGTGGTTCTTTCAACTGTTCGGTGAACCACTATCCTAAATTTCAGCAGCATTTGGACTGTAACCTAAAACCGGAGTGTGGAGATGGGCGAGACGAATCTGAACATTGTCCTTTCAGCAGTCCTGACTGTCAGGGATTGGTGGCTTCAAGAAACAAGTGCTTCATGATTATCATAAATTATCAAAGAGCTAACACACATAATGGACATTGGCAGTGCCAGAAATCAAATGGACGGTTGGCTTCACTAAAAACAAGACAGGAACAGCAAAGCTCTTTACACATTTTTGAACATATCCACGATCCAGAGGCGCTTTTGGGACTGACGTCCGGGTGGGATTCGGCTCCATTTATGTACAGCAAATTTCTGAAATGGTCTGACAACACTGTGGTCTATGACTTGAACCACTTTGAAGTGTCTTCTCCGTATATACCTTTGAGAATGACGCATGTTTGAGGATGGTTTCAATGTCTATTCAGTTCTGGCCTGTTGATCGTATACATTATGAGCGAATGGGCTCAGTGTTGTGTGAAATACCATCCCGATCAGAAATTACAACTCGAACACCAACCAAGTTTTGTAATTTGAGTGTGTCTCAATTCATCTTTCTTGAAACACGCCAGCTCTTATGTGTTGATCCCGAACACCAAGTGACACACGCGTTTTTATTGCGCAAATTTGATAACCATTTTGGAAGCAAAAATTCACGTTGGATTTCTAAATTCATGAACACAAGCAAAGATAATGGACTGAGCCTTTTTTCGAAAGTCAATACATACACTGATGTCTGGTTTCGATGTAACAAAGATGGTGAACGGGTAGATTACACATTTGTGTGTGACTTCAGGCAGAATTGTCCAGATGACAGCGACGAGTCTTTCTGTGTCCATCCACCCCGCAATGGCTTCAAGTGCTCCAATGGTCAGTATGTCTTGCACAGCCAGCTTTGCAATGAACACTCTGACTGCGTTGATGATTCTGATGAAATGGACTGTCCCACGCACACTTCAGCTTATATAGATCAACATATTTCAAGCGTGCATCAACAGGTTATCACTCTTGATGGGACAGGTTACTTCACTCAACGCCTAGGAAATACAGATTCTTGTCCTTGTACTCATTATCAGTGCACTGCGGATCAGGTGAACTGTCTTCCTGTCTATACTCGATGCAACGGGGTTTTATGACTGCACGTATGGCGAAGATGAAAGTGAATGCACTTCAAGAACTTGCCCCTGGATTGTACACCTGTCAGTCGTCCAAAGTGTGTGTCCATTGTGACCATCTCTGTGATGGCTGGAGACAGTGTCCACAGGAGATGATGAGCTGAAGTGTGACACAGACTGTCCTGACCATTGTCAGTGCACGGGGTACTCGTTCCTCTGTGACAAACCTTTCCCAGCTGATCAATTCCAGCAACTTCGCTACTTGGACGCCAGAGGTTTCACTCATGTCCCTCGCTGATTTCAGTGGAAACCCACTTCTTATTCACCTGGACCTGTCATTTTGTTTCCTTTTTTAATATTTCTAGCCTGACGCTTTTCAACTTGCAGTCCCTTCATTTAGAAAACAATCACATCAAAGTAATCCATCTGACTGTTTTGCTACACATGCCCATTTGAAGATCCTTACACTAGCAAGCAATGTGATAGAACATATGTCATGTAAATCATGTAAAAGTGTTCACTACTTTCTTAAGAAAATTGATATGTCTAGGAACAATCATCAAATGCTTCAAAGAAAGTTGCCCATATACCTGCCTGGATTAACACACCTGAATATATCAAATTCTGGAATTAAAAGCATCGCTACTGAAACATTCAAATTATTACCTCAACTGAATGCCCTGGATTTAAGAGCAAATCCCTTTGAGGTATTTCCTTTTGGTATATATTTTTCAGCTTGAATCATTTACAGACAGTCTTTTCATCAAATTACAGATTTTGTTGTAGCAACGTACTCCCCAAACAACTGAATGATATAAAGTGTTCGGCACCTCAACCAGTAATTTCTATGTGTGTGGATTTGATGTCGAATGGATTTCACAGAATGTTCTTTTGGGCGGTTTTTTCTCGTTTGTTGTTTGTGGAAATTTTCTTTCCGTCGTAATTTTATTTTACAGAATGCGATTGCTTGAAGATGCTTTTGTTACATACAATTTGCAGTTGCTGTTTTCGAGCATGTGCATGGGAATCCACATTTGCATTATGATGACACAGCTAATGAAACGTTCAGTGGAAAATACATTCAATTTGAAAAGTTATGGATCAACAGCTTGCTTTGCAAAATAGCAGGATTTCTGTTTTTACTATCAATTGAGCTGTCACACATAAGCATATGTTTCATGACTATGTACATAATCAAGATTACTTGCCTTTCTGCAGGTACACGAAAATGTGAAAAGACCTGGATAGGTTTCACGTGTATGCTGTCGTGGCTCACTGGCCTCTTGATGTCACTGGTCCCTTTCTTCCCTGGATTGTCACATTGGGGTTTAAATGATCAGTCTGGCCTGTGTCGCCTTGCTTTATTTGATCAGTATATGTCTGGGCGATCCTTTAGGTGGTTTACCGTTTTTGCCATGTTCAACTGTATACTATGCTTACCCATTACATTCGGCCAAATCATCATACACAGAGACACGCCCAGCAGTCTTATTGGAATCGACCCTAGAAAAAGGTCAGTCAATAATTCTGCCCAGTTTCTGGTGAAGGTGGTGTCAACAAATACAGTTTGTTGGATATCATTTGGCCTGATGACAGTCATCGACTTGTGCGGTGTTGATCTGTCTTACAGGATTCGTGGGTCCATGGTAGTGTTTGTGTTGCCACTCCCTTGCGTGATGAACCCACTTCTTTACATCTGGACTGTTTTTAACACAGCGCAGACAGCTTTTGCAAGAGGAAAGGTTGTTGAAAATGTTGAAATTGCGAGCTAAAATTAACAAAACTCGTGTTCGAGTTCACAGTCACGTTCCCAATTAAGCATGGGTAAAAGTATGAAACCTGCAACCTTATGAACTTGACCTTACTGATCACAAATTTAATGACTTGTCCGGATTTCTTTGCTGTTTTGTAGTTGACACTAATCCTGGACTTGTCTTCAAATTTCAGCTCGTTCATTCATTCATTCCATATGACGATGGATAAAGCTAAACAAATACCTAGTGAACAGTTATTTAGCATGGTGCCCCAACTGACTGTTCTCATGGAGTTAAGAAGAAGAAGAAGAAGAAGAAGAAGAAGAAGAAGAAGAAGAAGAAGAAGACAGAAGAAGAAGATACAGCTTCTATCTATGTCAATAATCAGTCACCCTGTGTCTTTTCTGTGATTTAAATCATACACGATGTGGATGCTGACATATGTTGAGTTAAAGCAAGAGTCAAACTGTATTTTAGTTTTCGTATCTTTTAGACAATCTAGAATGAACATCAGCTTGCTAGGGATTGAAGTCAACCACTTTTGTCATCTGATAAAAGTGCACAAGAGGATACACTCATGCCAATGGTTATTCAATTGTCAAAAATTGGATTGCATGCCTAAGAAGTATTTCATTACCCTGATAATGGGCAGGCCGATATATCAGAAAGATATTCAAGATGCGTACGAGTACCTAATCGCAGAGGGATATCAACTGCCAAACTAAACTAAAAACACGGTAGTGCAGATTCTTCCATTCAAAACGATATTTCGTCCATGGAGAAGCTGACCTTTTCACAGAGTCCTCACTGTGAAGCATGAACGGATTCTGTGCAGATCCTGGAACTAACAGATGAGAGTGTGGATGACCCTTGCTGAACAACAGCAAAGAATTGTTCTGCCTGTTGAGGTCATTCATGTTTTTTTTTTTTCTGGAGGCAGTTATTATCTACCATAAATATTTCTCTTTAATTTTCGAGTGTATAGATAGTGCAGATAGACTTTAACCGTATTCTTTTCACCACCATTTGAGAAACTGCTTTATCCTTCTAGCTCCGCAGGCGTCATTTTCCAGTGCAAGTACGTAACACCAAGTGCACTGCTTTTGATACGAATTAAAACCTAAAATCCTTCACCCTTTCTTTAGCTTTGTGTAGCTCGGTAATAAGTTCATCGTCCAGAACTGATGATTTTCGACATATTTGCGTCTGTATGTACGTGCATCTTTTTGACACCAAACTTCATGACGATGTATGTAACGGGTACAATTTGTAGTTCTTTCCAGTTCCATGTAGATGCATGCTTGTTTGTCATTCATTAAAATGAAATCTTGCATGCACGAACCAAGCTTCTGATGTCGACGACCGTTTTGATGGGGTCAGCTTAGATTTTCCCTAGCGATTCATTTGCTAATGCCAAGACATGTGTCTTGATATGCAACAACGTCATCAACGGCCAGGTGCCTTATCATATCACTTTCGTACCAGTATATCATGGCAAAAATGCTGACCTTTGTGAAGGCGAGTTTGAAAGTGGCAGGACTGCAGGCGGAAATTGAAACAAACCTGAAATGACTGCGCCGTCGAACAAAACAAACCAACAAATTACAAGACAACACAACGTGTTTCGACCTCTTTGTTCTGCTTCACACTGGGCAAACAACATTCAAAACAATGAAAGACGAAGAATAAACAGACAATAACTTATCTCCTCGAACTGGATGTAAATGGATGTGGAATGTTCAGTGT
>JADBJO010022964.1:0-7500 GCA_016801955.1 Conus betulinus
CTAAGAGGGCCAGATTGATGTTTAGGACCTAACTGTGTGTGTACACAGTACAGAGGGGAGTGAAGTTCCCGACGTACTGGTGTACAGATGTTGTACAGAGGGCAGAGTTGACGTTTTGCGACTAACTGTGTGTGTACAGATGTATAGAATGGATAGAGGGCAGTTGATGTTTAGCGACTAACTGTGTGTGTACAGATGTATAGAGGGCAATTGACGTTTAGCGACTAACTGTGTGTGTGTACAGATGTATAGAGGGCAGTTGACGTTAGCGACTAACTGTGTGTGTACAGATGTATAGAGGGCAGTGGACGTTTAGCGACTAACTGTGTGTGTACAGATGTATAGAGGGCAGTGGACGTTTAGCGACTAACTGTGTGTGTACAGATGTATAGAGGGCAGTGGACGTTTAGCGACTAACTGTGTGTGTACAGATGTATAGAGGGCAGTGGACGTTTAGCGACTAACTGTGTGTGTACAGATGTATAGAGGGCAGTGGACGTTTAGCGACTAACTGTGTGTGTACAGATGTATAGAGGGCAGTGTTGACGTTTAGCGACTAACGTGTGTGTACAGATGTATAGAGGGCAGTGGATAACGGTGTGTGTACAGATGTATAGTAGTCAGCCTTCCCTGGATACAGAACCATCCCCTCCTTACTGTGGGACTGACAGAAGCCTTCCCTGTCTGAACCAGGCCCTCATTCACTGTGGGACTGACAGAAGCCTTCCCTGTCTGAACCAGGCCCTCATTCACTGTGGGACTGACAGAATCCTTCCCTGGTCTGAACCAGGCCCTCATTCACTGTGGGACTGACAGAATCCTTGTGGTCTGAACCAGGCCCTCATTCACTGACAGAAGCCGTCCCTGGTCTGAACCAGGCCCTCATTTACTGGGACTGACAGAAGCCGTCCCTGGTCTGAACCAGACCCTCATTTACTGTGGGACTGACAGAATCCTTCCTGGTCTGAACCAGGCCCTCATTCACTTAGGGACTGACAGAAGCGAAATGGAAGCTTGGTGTTTGGGTGCGCTGGCGAATGGCTGTGGGGAAGAGAGTGAAGGGAGAGCGGCGGGCAATGACACTGTTATTATGACACCTGTGGTAGATCTTCTGGCCGCACGTCGGAAGGATTTCACGTATGCAGTAGGTGACTACCAGAAAATGAGAAAAAAAAAGGGGAAAGACGAAGACGAGAGAGAGAGAGAGAGAGAGAGAGAGAGAGAGAGAGAGAGAGAGTTACGAACAGGCAAAGACATCAATCATTATCATACACCATCATAGCCAGTTAGATCCGAGCTGTGCAAAACAGACACAGAGGCTACTATTTCTGATCAGAGAGAGAGGGGAAGAGAGAGAGAGAGAGAGAGAGAGAGAGAGAGAGAGAGAGAGAGAGAGAGAGCAAAAATAGTGCGCCCTATACTCCGTCACGAGAAATGGTCCACCTTTCACACACACACACACACACACACACACACACCTTATAAATTCATATGTATTTTTTGTGCTTTAAAGCGTATAAATTACGAAAAATCATGTTAACATAAAAAAATCTTGGGACGCACTGTCCCCTCTGGCTTAATTTTGAAGGGTACCCATTTCAGGCGCCCGCCACGGCTGCTTTTCATCTGTCTGAAACGTTCCATAAGGTTGGTGATCACCTGTGTCTGTGCTATTTAAGCTATGAGAATTTCCTTTATGTTTTTGTTGACAGTCACGTGTTTTGCACGATGCACAATAATCAGAACGATAATGTATGCAATAAGGTGACCGCAGTGAAGCTACGCGTGCAACCACCGTATGTCACACGTTGCGATTTGTAAATTTGCCAAAGTGTTTGCAATACACACAGTCTCTCTCGAAAACTGTGCAACTTATTAAAACAAAGTACACCGCAGTTTAAAAAAAACAGTATCTTGTAATTCTTTTGAGCTATGTCGCATGACCATGGGCCTATGGTGATGTCCTTTGTTGCCGGGTTATCTCCCCTACCCCCTATTCGACTTCCACGCAAATCTAATTCTTTACAAATTCATTTTGGACTTTTTATTGAAAAAGAAAGTTAATGTGCACTTTCCAAGTGTGAGCGCGCATATGTGTGTGTGTGTGTGTGTGTGTGTGTGTGTGTGTGTGTGTGTGTGTGTGTGTGATGATGATGATGATGTTCTCAGATGCTAGCATTGGACATTGAAGGCATTCTGTTTCATGGCGACGTCTGCCAGGCTGTATTTAAATCAACCACAATCTCATCATTCTATGTCGCTTCCCTTGGCACAAGTAGAAAGCGACTCTTCTGATACGTAGGCCATGACAGCTTCTTCGTCGTCGTCGTCAGAGTCTGGAAAATCCACAAGGAAGTGAACCATATCTGCGGACAGGATGACGTCATCCTCTTCTGTGGACCACACTGGTTCCAAGGTGCCATCAACGTCAATCCATCCATGTTCATTGCTTACTGCTGGCACATCAGACATGGGCTCGAGAGCCCTCTTCCAAACGGTAACTTGATAGGTGCTCAGTTTGATGTGCTTTTGAAGAGTTTGTTTGCATGGAGGCATGCTTGCCATGTCAACGTTGTGGTTTTGCCTTCAATGGCTCATCTCACACATCTCTTCTGAGTAGCTGGTGTCGAAGGTCAATGACACCGGTGAAACAATGTCTGCCGTACATGACACAGGTGAAGGTCTCGAGATCAACTTTGGCTTCTTCAGCAATGGTCCATGTACCTCCAAGTGGGGGCATTGTTTCCACAAATCTTGGACTCTGCTGAAGAACTTTGATGGGTTTAATTTTCCCAATGCCCTTGAGTGCACTTCTTGTGTCACAGCTGGTATAAGCATGAAGAACCGGGAAGGTGGTGCAGTGCTGTTGCCCGTATGCTTTTGCGATGTCAAGTCACGTTGATGAGCCGTTGTTTGTTTCCCATTCCTGTGTCGAACAGAATCACCACGTCCTTCAGCTGCAGAGCGAAGTGCAGGAAAATGAAGGAAATGTCCGAGTCGGGACTCTTGACGCGGACGAATCTGTAGCCATTCCGTTCAGCGTACGTACAGTAGAGGGCAACTCTGGATCCGTCTCTTCTTGTGTGGATTTGAGCGTTGCGGTTGGCGTCCTTGTTGCCGTCAGCTCATCTGCCGATTGCAGCAGGAAGGCTTCTCCCTCACATATCAGCATGACTTTTCTGTCCTTGAATTTTGGCGCATTCTCATCTTTGCTCCAAACGTCGAGTAATACTTGGCTGAGCTGCTTCTTGTTTTCGTCGTTTGACAGAAACGTTTTCCAGTCTGCAGGACGCTCGGTGCTTTCTCCTTTCACGATGATCTTATCGCCAGTGCCTCTCCTTTTCCTTTCCATCGCTTTGATTGAGTCCGTTTTGTACATGTCTGTACTGAACACACGCCCGTTCCCTTTGGCAGCATGTCAAATATCTTCTGGCTGATCTTCCTGAAATTGGAGGGAAGCCGTTGCAAACAGTGAAAAACACTGCGTTGCCATCGATCACAACCAGCGTCGCGTCATGGGGAGGTAGAGCGGCACCTTCCATATCTTTGGAGAGGTAGTTGAACCCTTTTGCATTGTCGGGTTTGTCAAGGAAATCGTCAGCAGTGGCAATACTGAAAGTACAGGAGTAAGTTGGTATGTCATCAACTGTTTCAGATCGAGTTGAACACCTGCTTCCTGTGCCTTCACAAGGAGTTGAAAGGCAAGGTTCCCTTGTTGTTTGTATTCCACAACCTTCTTCTTGGTAGTCTTCATGTGGACGGTTTGTTCACTGATGCCATCGTTTTCAGGTTTAGCCGCTTGGCTGGTTCAAAGAAATTGTCAGCTGCCATCAGTCTCTGCGTGATGAACGCCTCCTTCACGGCTTTACAGCTTTTTTTCTGTCCTCAACACATCATGCTGATGCTCCATATGACAGGGCGAGGAGTGTCACCAAAGCGTCCTCCCAGAAAGGGTCAATGAAACTATTGATTGCATCCTGAGTCTTCATGACGATGCTTTCGCTCTTCAGTATCTCAGAGGGACGCAAGTCACGATATCTACTGTCAGCCTCATCACCTTGTGCCATGCCAGCCATGTGGAGAGCTGCGTGAAGATACTTTAACCTCTCATGGGTTGTCCTGACCCATCTCTGGTAGGCCTCCAGGTTCGACAGCAGTCCCAAGAGACCCAGCGCCACTCCGCCAGCTCCTCCTCGGCTTTTGGCGTGCTTCATGAACGTTTCTTCCATGGTGTTGTCCACTGCACAGCGATTGCTAGGAATGAAGGACCTTGCCACGCTGAAAGCACCTCTTTGCAGCATCTCCTTGGCTCCAGGACGTGACAAGTCAGTGTTTGCCAAGAAGACTGAGAAGAAGGTCAGGTAGCATGCGTAGGTTTGTCCACCGAAACTGAAGAAGAGGTCTGGTATTTGGGACATCGTTTGTGCGTACAGCAGGAAGTCGTTGAATTTGACAGCCTCAAGGAGCGCTAGGACAAGCCATACATGATCGATGTACGACAACCAAAATTGTGTAGTTGGTCCAAAGGTTCCTTCTCTGACTCTATCTCTGAACTGTTCGTACTCTGCCATGAAACTGAAGATAGCTTCATCTTGCTGAAGCTCAGTCAACGTCTCTTTTGAGAAACATGAGACTGTCTGGAGTTTGATCGTGCTGTCTTCTGACAGTGTCGGAAATGACGTGTCTTCATCTCTGATTTCAAGATATCTTTCCAGCAGCAAGCGTTCTAGACTCTCTCAGAATTGTCTTATCAGAGATCAGACCTGCCTTCAGAAGGATATCTCCTAACCCAGAATCATCCAGCTTTTCCCCCAAGCATCTTGAGGTACGCACAGGCAAGGTGGAAAGTACCGATCAGAATAATATGCTTCTTGTACCGGTCAGATTGGTTCCCGACGATCGGGTAGGCTTTCATACAAACCCCAAGATCAAACGTAGTGATAACGTACTCTTGTCCAGCCTCTCTCGTGGCCTCCTCTGCAAGTCGCAAGCACTCCTGGACTGTTTTGTACTCGGTGATTGGGTGATGGATCACAGGGTAGTAGTCCAATGTCGTCTTCTTTGCCGGGTTGTGCCCACACTGTGAAATGAAGCCAGCCCACGCTGGTATTTCCTGATCTGACATGCTGCTGTATTTCCAGAGAAGAATTCAGGTTTGAACTTTTCTTGAGAGCATCTTCAGCTCCATCAACTGTCCAGTGCCTAATTGCAAAAGGTGGGCTTTTCTGCTGGTTTACTAAGTATTCTGATAAATCCTTTTGTGACAAATGCATAGATTGCAGAAGAAGAAGCTGTCATATCCTACGTATCAGAAGAGTCGCTTTCTACTTGTGCCGAGGGAAGCGACTCAAAATTATGAGGCTGTGGTTGATTTAAATACAGCCTGGCAGATGTCGCCATGAAGCAGAATGCCTTCCGATGCCAGCATCTGAGAGCAATCATCATCAACACAAACACGCACGCGGGCACGCACGCACGTATGCACGCACACGCACACACACACACACACACACACACACACACACACACACACACACATATGCGCTCGCACTTGGAAAGTGCTGCTCATTAACTTTTTTCAATTAAAAGACCAATGTGAATTTGTAAAGAATTAAATTTGCGTGGAGGCTAAATAGGGAGTAGGGGAGATAACCCGGCAACAGAGGACATTAGCATAGGCCCATGAGGATGTGACATAGCTCAAAATAATGACAAGAGACTGTTCTTTGAAACTGTGGTGCGCTTTGTTTCTAATAAGTTGCACAGTTTTCAAGAGAGACGGTTTATTGCAAACACTTTGGCAAATTGACTGTTCGCAACGTGTGACATACGGTGGTTACACACGTAGTTTCACTGCGGTCACCTTATTGCATAGATTATCGTTCTGGTTATTGTGTATCGTGCAAAAGGCATTACTGTCAACAAAAACATAAAGGAAATTCTCGTAACTTAAATAACAAAGACACAGGTGATCACCAACCTTATGGAACGTTTCAGACCGACGAAAAGCAGCCGCTGCGCCTGAAATGGGTACCCTTCAAAATTAAGCCAGAGGGGACAGTGCGTCCCAAGATCTTTTATGTTAACACGATTTTTTTCGTGATCTATGCACTCTAAAGCACCGAAAAAATACATATAACAAATTTATAGTGTGTGTGTGTGTGTGTGGGGGGGGGGGGGGGTGAAAGGTGGACCGTTTTTTGTGACGGACTACTACAGAGGGTATACTTTCTTTGGAGAAACGCACAGACAGATAGACAGGCACACACACACACACACACACACACACACACACACACACACAGAGAGAGAGAGAGAGAGAGAGAGAGAGAGAGAGAGAGAGAGAGAGAGAGAGAGAGAGAGAGAATTACATTAAAGAATTCATCTGGAAGCTACAAGCCCTCTTCTGCTCACTGTTTCCATCCACAGTCTCTCTCTCTCTCTCTCTCTCTCTCTCTCTCTCTCTCTCTGATTTTTATTGTTTGTTTTTATTCTCTATTGTGAGTAAAAGTAATTACATTTGTGCTTTTTGTTGCCTTTTGCCATCACCATCGTATTTTCTCTCCCGTCATCGTTGTCGTCGTCGTCGTCGTCGTCGTCGTCATCAATATCATCATCGTTATCATCATTTTCGCAGACGCTACGCTATCAGTAAGTCTTAATGCACACACACACACACACACACACCCAGCACAACATTGATGCCATTGGTGATGTTTGTTGTTGTCAACGCTGACGAACAGAAGGTCCAGAGCTGGACTGTCACAAGCTCTACAGAGCCTGTTGCTTCCTGTCCCTCGTCAGTCCATTGATGCTGTTCATGTGACTCCTGTCCCTCCCTCATCAGTCCATGATGATGCTGTTCATGTGACTCCTGTCCCTCATCAGTCCATTGATGCTGTTCATGTGACTCCTGTCCCTCGTCAGTCCATTGATGCTGTTCACGTGAGTCCTGTCCCTCGTCAGTCCATTGATGCTGTTCATGTGACTCCTGTCCTTCGTCAGTCCATTGATGCTGTTCATGTGACTCCTGTCCCTCGGCAGTCTATTGATGCTGTTCATGTGTGACTCCTGTCCCTCATCAGTCCATTGATGCTGTTCATGTGACTCCTGTCCCTCGTCAGTCCATTGATGCTGTTCATGTGACTCCTGTCCCTCGGCAGTCCACTGCTGTTCATGTGACTCGTTTCCATCACGTCCTTGTCACAGACTGTCCGCCAGAACAGGGGACGTCATCCAGCTCTTCTTTCTCCATGACCCATCGGGGTCTGGAAGCTCAATATGTGTGGAGGATTGAAACCTTCTTCACTGACTCTTTTATCTACTCCACCTGCCTGATACAGGTCAACCTGTGTGGAGGATTGAAACCTTCTTCACTGACTCTTTTATCATCACTCCACCTGCCTGATACAGGTCAACCTGTGTGGAGGATTGAAACCTTCTCACTGACTCTTTTATCTACTCCACCTGCCGCACACAGGTTAACCTGTATGGAGGATT
>JADBJO010022964.1:12354-27180 GCA_016801955.1 Conus betulinus
ATTTGGATAAGTCTTTTCGAGATGTTCTCGAACTTCATTTACTAGAATATTTACATTGTCATCTTTCTTCAAAGTAGTATATTCATCATCAATTTTTGCGTTGAGATGCTCCCATGGGGGCATTTGAGGGACAATGGGAACCTCCGAAATTGCATCAATATCAATACTACATTCTGACATAAGCTCACAAGTGAAATTTCTAACTGGCTCTATGTATGATATATTTTTAGACCTTTTGGGGTCCTTGTTGGAATCCATAAGAATTTCATCAGTAACAGAGTTTTTTACAGATAGGCCCCTTACCACGTATTTGGACATCCAACATTCGTTGTTCATTAAGAGGTAAAATGTTTGTCTCCTTATAGCAGCATTTCATTGTGTTTGTGAGCACTGGAACACCCAAAGCTAATTTTAAAGCTTTACTATCTAAGCTTTGCAGTTTCTTTAAAAGGTAGTTAGATGCAGAGAAGTATACTTCCTGTCCATATATTAATTTTGATCGGACTAACGATGTATATAAATGTAAAAGTGCGGTACAGTCTTGACCCCATGGTTGACAACATATAATTTTGAGCAAATTTAATCTTTTCCTAGCTTTATCTATTAAATTTCCAATATGCTTTTTTCCAGTTCAGCTTCGGTGTTAAAAAAACGCTCTAAAAACTTGACTGTTTGCTTATATTGTAGAACATTGTCGTCAAGAATAAAGTTGGGCAGAGCCTTTGGGTTTTCGCCATTATTAAAAAGCATTAAACAAGTTTTCTCACCAGATAATTCAAGACCGTTCTCTTTCATGTAAGCAGACAATCTGTCCAATCCCCTTGATACATTGTCTGTACAAATTTTACTGCCCTTTATTCGAGTGCTTCCTTAATGAAGTATTAATCCAAATGGCAATATCATCTGCATACTGCACTACATTGGTGGTTTTTGACAATGCCTTTGGGAGATCATGTATAATCATACATATTCCCAGAAATACCAATATTTTTCAGTTTATACAATAATCGAGCATGCCGGACACGGTCATATGCTTTCTTTACATTAAAGAATGTAGCTAGTGTACTTTTTCTGCGAAAATTACTTTTTTATATGAGAAGTTAGTTTCACTAAATGATAAGTTGTGCAACGCCCTTTTCTGTATCCAGCTTGCTGGACTGGAATAATGTCATTTTTTTTCACAGTAATATATAACGTGTTTGTACAACTTTTTCAGAAGTTTACCAACATGGGATGTTAAAGCAATGGGTCTATAGCTATTTACAGATGTTCTCGTTTTACCTTCTTTTGGTACTGGTACTGCCACTGAACTTTTCCAGATTGTAGGAATAGTGCCGTACGTCCAACATTTTTGGAACAACGAATGTAGTAATATTTTCCACGAAGAAGGCAAGTGACGAAGAAGCTCGTAAGAAATACCATCTAGGCCCACTGCTGAATCATAAGATGTAATGGATTCTATCGCTTCAAGAAGTTCTGATGATTGTAATGGAGAATTTAATTAGTTATTATTGTCTGGTAGGGGACTCTTATATTGTTCGTTTGCAAGTTTATAATTAAACTTTGGAATTTTGTCTTCGATGTCTGTTACATCATTATTTATGTCATCATCAAAGATTATAGTAATGGGGAGGTGATCACTTCCCAAACAATCTTCTTCTATATAGACCAATTACAGTTTACTGCAATACTAGGTGCAGTTCTGAACCCATGCGTGTGTGTGTGTGTGTGTGTGTGCGTGCGCGCGTGCGTGCGTGCGTGCGTGTGTGCGAACATGCGTGCATGCGTGCGTATGTATGTTTATGTGCGCGCGTGAGTATTGGTATGTGCGTGTCTCTGTGTGCACCCATACATTGAGAGAGAGAGAAGAGAGAGAGAGAGAGAGAGAGAGAGAGAGAGAGAGAGAGAGAGAGAGACTGACCGATCGACCGACTGACCGACCGATCGACAGACAGTAAGACAGACAGAGATAGAGAGAAAGACAGACAGACAGACAGACAGACAAATAGATAAAGAGATATATAGATGAATATGTAGGTAGATAGATAAATAGACAGACAGACAGACAGGTGACCCCCGATGACTTGATGTACATAGGCCTATCGTTTACGTATACACATCTGTATAGGCATCTGTAGTATCTTGCAGTGACTGGTTATGAAGGAGCAACCCACAGAGGGTGTCCCTGTCACAAATTCTACTTTCGGCTGATGTCTGTCTCAGTCTATCCACAAGTTTGACAGACGCTGCTGCTGTGACCAGTGCCTGTATAAGCTGCCGAGTTTCTAGGATATGTGCTCCTGTTCCTCTTCTATTCACATCCAATTCTACAGGTGTTCTTCAGTTTGAGCGGTTCGTGATTAGGGTGGTGTGAAAGAAGTGCGAATATGGGGAAGGAATTAGCAGTGCACGTTTCAATCGTTGACAAACATATACTTTGCTGTCAGTCAGTGGGCTTTACTCTGCATTTCTCTTCATGACTTACCCAGGCGTCATCTACCCCAAGGAATGCAAACATACACTTCTGTGGTGGTGGGCAGGAAGTGCGGGAACACTCGCAGTGACGTATCATGAAGTGGATGAAACTCGACCGTGGTTCCATCCTTCAGTTGAGTTCATAGCAAACTCAACACACTCCAGCTACAGGATGCCTGGGCCACAGAAATCCAACCGAACCTGTGGCCTCCTCATTCCAGTCTTCAATATCGACTACAAAACACGAGCTGTATTCTTTTTGGAATCTTGCTGTTTTTTCTGTCTGTCTGTCTGTCTGTCTGTCTGTCTGTCTGTCTGTTTTTTTCTTTCGTCTTCTCTTCTTCCCTTCTTCTTCTTCTTCTTCTTCTTCTTCTTCTTCTTCTTCTTCTTCTTCTTTTTTCTCCTCCTCCTCCTTCTTCTCCTCCCTCCTCCTCCTCCATCTCCCATACGAACTCGCTCTCCTTCTGTTGCTGTTCCTCCCTACCCTCACCCTTCCCTATGACAAAAGCAAAAAGAACAACAACAACACACAACCGACGACAACAACATATTCCGTCAACTTTGTTTCACTGTCTCAAATGTGAGTTGCTTCCCACGCCCTTGAGCTCCCCCAACGTCTGTGCCCGTGATGAGTATAGTTGAAAGTCTCCAGTGTCGACATCTTCTTAGGGACTGTTGTTACATAACGCATTGAATTCTGAAGGGACATGGGGGATGTTGGGAACAGGGACACTAACTCATGATGGTAAAACAGCAAAGCAGATAGTTTCAGGCATGAGAGAACACCGCGTAAGCAGCTCAGTGGTCGGGTATTGTCTGATCTGGTGGGCAGTCTCATTATCACTTGATACTAATGGCTTACAGTGAACATGAAGTGGCCAGGCTGTGTCTGGGTAACATTGGTGTGACCGTGATATAGGAAACAAGAATTTGTAAGTGACGAGGGGCCATGCCACTGAGGGAGGCAGGACCGGACGATCGTGGTCTCTGGAGTTGCCAGTGTGAGCTCTTTAAAACCACTCAGTTCAAAGTACCACGCCAAAGAAAGGAATGAAAGTTCCCCCTCTCGCCATTCAGCATTCCCTCCACAACAACCTTTCCTCTCTGTCTGCCCTGTCTGTCTGTCTGTCAGTTTGCCTGTCTGTCTGTCTCTCTCAGGCGCACACACATGCACGCCTACATGCACGCACGCACGCACGCACACACACACACACACACACACACACACACACACACACACACACACACACACGTACGCATGCACGCATGCACGCAGGCACGCAGGCACTCACACACACATACACACATACACTGTCACGCACGAACTGGTTACAGGTCGCCTCAGCGACAATTGTGGAGTGTGGCCCGTCCATTTCTAGGTGGACAGTGGACATGCAGTGGGTGATTCCTGTCGGAGGTATGTTTACCTGTAAATTATTGGAGGGGGGGGAAGGAGGAGAACGCTTAGACTCGCCGGAATAGTGGGTTTTACGTGTGTAAACGAACACTCGTGAAACTTGAGTTCTTCGATGTGATCCAGAACTGGAGGATTTTTTGTTTGTTTTCATTCGCAAGTTTTCTTTTATGTGAGTTCGACAAAGGGAAAAAAATTCTGTGGGAGGAGAGAAGAGAGTGAGGAAATTGAAATGCGCGGAAGTTTGAAGGGAAAAAAAAAAAAATAGAATTTGAACTTAAAGTCAAGGAAAGCCGTAGGTGTAGGAATAAAATAATGCGTTTCTGATCTACATTGATGCAGGTAAGTGGATTAGTTTCAGTGGTATTGAGGATGCATGTCTATGTTCCCTCAGCTCTATGTTCCCTCAGCTCTATGTTCCCTCCTCATGTTCCCTCAAGTTACATGCTATGTCATGTCATGTCATAATGCCATGTCATATCATGCCATGTGCCATGACATATGCCATGCCATATTACATGACGTAAATATCTCTTGACTTGGGAACATAGAGCTGAGGGAACATAGAGCTAATTTTTCCTAACAAACCACTCTGTGTTCCCTCAGCTCTATGTTCCCTCAATTCAAGTTACATGATGACCAGAGGTCAACTAATGGTCAGAGTGACCAGTGTTCAAGCAATGGTCAGAATGATCATTGGTCAAGCAATGGTCGGAGTGACCAGTGGTCAAGCAATGGTCAGAATGACCTGTGGTCAAGCAATGGTTAAACTGACCAGTGGTCAAGCGTGAGTTTATAATGAAAATGACGAGAGAGAGAGAGAGAGAGGCCAAATATGACTTAGTCGCTTGACCACTGGTCAGATTGACCATATAGCTTGACCACTTGTCAGTTAGACCATTGCTTGACCACTGGTCAGTCTGACCACTGCTTTACCACTGGTCACTTTGACATGACATGACTTGTTACTTGACTTGAGGGAACATAGAGCTGAGGGAACATAGAGCTGACCCCGGTGTTGATGTGCTAAGACATATGTTGTTGTACTTGGTAGTGGTCGCTGGTGCACAGAAATATGGTTTTCAAATTTGGTAAAGATTGCTTATTTTCTGAGAGTGTAGGTTGGTGTCGGAGGACCGAAACGCTTAGTATTAACAGAGACGAGTCTGTCACGCAGCGCGTGGCGGGTGCAGAGGGTAGACTGCATTCGCGGTGTCCGTGCTTGTGTGAGGTTTATCGATCGATAGGTGACGGGTGGTGGTACTTCGGGTAGATACGTATTGTAGAGTGTCACTTTTGGTGTTTGAACGTGGAACCAAACTGGGTTGGATGGGCGGAAAGGTAAATTAGGGATTATTACATTAATAATGGTTTTTCTAATTATTATTAAAGATTTGCAGGTGAATCAATGATTATGTTAAATACAATAGTAGTATCAGTTAGACTACTTAGTATAGTTTATCACAATTGAAATAAAAGAGAAACAGCAGATGATAGTAAAGATGTTTCAGATACTTAGGAATTGTGCCTCAGAAGTCTACTCATGGTGTGTATACACACACACACACACACACACACACACACACACACACACACACACACACACACACACATATATATATATATATATATATATATATATATATATATATATATATATATATATATATATATATATATATATGTGGTCTTGGTTTAGTCGACGGGGTGCGCCAGTATTCCAAAAAAGTTCCTCAGCATTGTGGTGTCAGTAGGCAATGTTTAAGGTAATGTATAGCAGCACTCGGAAATCCTTGTCGAGCTTATGTAATTGGTAATTGTCCTAGCGCTTGATAATTTCTGATAACATTTGCGAGATTATGATTGTGCCTGCTAGGAAACTAGGACACCCACCCAGGTTCAATTCTATTGTTTTGTTTCGCTGGAGATGTGTTTGATTATTCTATTAAGCATGTTATTAGGTGATAGGCCCTGAACTGTGACTGGCACTGGTAGTCACTACTGTCGGTCGGTTGTTTGTTGGAATAAATAATGATTTATGATCTTACTGAATCATGGTGTCTTGGAGACTTCGATGGGGACAGACGTCGTGGGAATATAATTCGGATGGTATATAATCACTGTTATGAGGGAACGGTTACACGGCCATTGATGGAAAGGGAAAGTCAATGGAGTCGATTTAAATTTGTGATGGAAAGTTTCTGGTGAGAGAGTTTTGATGTCAGGGTGGCTGGTTGTATAAATCAAGGTTTAAAATTCCGATGAGCTGTCGCACTTTGGGTTGTGACGTGTACATGTCAGGACTATATTTGAGTCAACATGAAATGCTAAAAAACATGAAAACATTCAGAGCCGTTGACTTAAGTGAAGCAGCAAGTAACTTTATTCTTCTGTGGTAGTAAGACATTTCCTTTCCACAGGTTCCGGCGAGTTTTCTTGCTTTCTCCTGCACAACGAATCCGTGAGGGTGGCCTCTCGGGGGGGGGGGGTCGTCTTACCTCCGCTTCCACTGTCATCCCTGCCCATTCCTCTGCCTGGAGTGGGGACGCACCTGGATCCGGCAGGGTGTGTTCTGGTCTGGGTGCCAACTCCGTCTTCTGCAGTCCCAGTGGTTGCAGTTCCTCCAACTTCGAGTCTTTCTTCTTCGGGGTAGGCAAGCAGCACCTCGAGGGCCCACTCGAGGTGTAATGTGCGGTACATCATGCGGGTGTGAATGGTGAGTGGTGTAGTTGGTGCCGGTAGGAAGTGGACCGGACTCTTCGATTCGTCACTACTTTATTCCAGCTTCTTCGTCTCAAACGCTTCAGTGCAGGTCTTGTGTGTGGTTTTCTTTTTTTTTTTTTTTTTTTTTTTGGTAGTACATTGATGCGAGGGCGTGGTGAATCGACTTTACTTTACGTGGTGACATTGAAAAACGCTTACTGTATTGCCGTTTTTGGTTGTGTGTGTGTGTGTGTGTGTGTGTGTGTGTGTGTGTGTGTTTGTTTTTTTTGCATCGTGTGCATGTGTCGAGTATCCAGCAGGGACTTTGAGTGAGATATTTAAAGTGCAAGATTGGGTTTGTGTCACTTGAACAATTGAAGTGTTGTGAATGATATTTTGGGGATGGAGTTTGGGTGTACGGATAGCCTGACACCAGTAGAGAACATTTAGTATAAGGAATACAGCTTGGGAGAAGGAGGGTTACGCTAAAGCATCGCGTGGGTATCTTGGGTTCGATGGAATATCAACCTTGTTTGATATTTCAGCCTGGGATTACCAGATGATGTAGTTCCTCATCTTTGTTCCTTCTGTTATTGGCCTTCAGTGGGCTGAGGGTGTGTGTGTGTGTGTGTGTGTGTGTGTGTGTGTGTGTGTGTGTGTGTGTGTGTGTGTGTGTGTGTGTGTGAGGGAAGGGTCATTGCATATGAATGGTCATTGCACATGTGTGCATAATGGGGCCATGTGATGAAGGACGTGCATTGGTGACATTGGTATAGTTGGATTCCTTTTTTGCTTTTTTGTTGTTTGTTTGTTTTTTTCGTGTGGCTAAAACCGCATGTGTGTGTTGGATGTAAAGATCTTGGTGTTTTCATCTGCCATTCTGTTGGTGAGACAGCGTGTGTGAATGCAAATAAAGCCTTCTGTCTGTGCACCATATTTTCTCTTTGTCTGTGTGTTTGTTGTGTGTTCGTACTCTTAGGTAAAAGAGGGAGGGGTGATTGCAAAGGGGGGTATATTCATACATATATCCCTGTCTACTGTCTTATACACTGACACACACACACACACACACACACACACACACACACACACACACACACACACACACACACACACACACACACACACACACACACACACACACACACACACACACACACACACACACACACACACACACACACACACACACACACACACACACATTTGGACGCAGGCACGCAGGCACGTATTGATTCGTTACGATTTTCCAACATCTATTATCGTCATGTCGAAGGCAGAAAGTTTTTAAAGAAGATAGCATCTTTTGAAGGTTGTACAGACAGGTTTTTTTTTTTTTTTTTTTCGGGACACCACCTCAGCTTTTCTGGTCTCTCTTCTAATCTCTCTTCAGAAGTTTGATGCCAGACTTCATATCAGAGTGCGAACCCATCCACCTTCTTCTCCCGTGCCTTGCGTCCCACTCACAACTTCCACTCTCTCAGTTGAGAAGGTAGACTGTGGACAGACTGTCAGCCCCCTCCTTCTTCTGTGTGCAGCAAGGTGGTCAATGTTTCCTTCCATGGCTTTTAAGAGTTTCGGGAAATGTGTGGAAATCTTCAGGTAAACCCTCAGCTGCTGTAAATAAGAGGTTGACGAAAACAACATCGCAGACAGGAGCTGTCAGTCTAGTACGTGTTATATATATATATATATATATATATATATATATATATATATATATATATATATATATGTGTGTGTGTGTGTGTGTGTGTGTGTGTGTGTGTGTGTGTGTGTGTGTGTGTGTGTGTGTGTGTGTCTGTCTGTCTGTCTGTCTGCCTGTCTGTCTCTCTCTCTCTTCCACCCTCCCTCTCTCTTACCCCAACTCCACCCACCTCTCTGTATCCAACCATCCCTCCCTCCCTCCCTCCCTCCATCCATCCATCTATCCATCTATATGAGTATGTGTCTCTTTTATCGATCAATCACAAAACCAATCGATTAGTCTCTCTCTCTCTCTCTCTCTCTCTCTCTCTCTCTCTCTCTCTCTCTCTATTTATCTATCTATCCATCTGTCTCTATGTCTGTCTGTCTGCCTGCTTGCCTGCCTACCTGTCTGTTGAACATCACGTTATTTGTTTTGGATGTTTTGCATCTACGTATAGTGACCAGTGTTATTTCAAGCTCTCCCATCTAGAAGTACAGAAAAATATATGAACGACCGTTGATGGGTTCGAGTTTTTTTTTTTTTTTTTTTTTTTTTTTTTTTTTTTTTTTTTTTTTACGACAGAGAGGTTGAAGAAAAATTGTCCGTTGATTCAGCAGCAGTTCCTGAAACACTCAAAAGACGTGTTAATATCCAACATAAACGAAACACTGAATGAAACAAAAGTACTTGACAAATATTCCGATTAATGGTCCTTGACGAATGGGGGGGGGGGGGGGGGGGGGGATGAGGATGGGGGTGATGGCAGTGATCGGCACAAATGAAATCATCTGAACGTTGATAATGGGCCTGATGTATTACCAGCAGGAGAGTCGCCAGCGCATAACTCTCAAATACAATGCTGAGTAATAAAATTGTAGTACGTAGTCTCATAAAGTTCACAATCAACTGGCACGAAGGAGATATATTACCAGCAGGAGAGTCGCAAGCGCATACTCTCAAATGCAATGCTGAGTAATAGAACACTATATACAGAGGCAGGCAAGATTCTGGACCGTAGCACTTGGTCCTGCGGCGTTTGCGCCGTATAGTAGTAGAAGTAGTAGTAGCAGCCCTGGCAGTACTATTGCGAAGTCAACGAGGCGTAATGTGCCGTTAGGAGTAACAGCAGTGGGTGGAGAAGTAGGATTATGTACAGTGGGTGTCAGCGCCCAGAAGTGTGCCATAATAAACCGACTATGGATCAAGGAAAAGGGAGGTGGACCATGAATAATGACTAGTTTCAAAGTGAAACGACTGCAGGCGGGAAATCTAAACAAATCTTAAATAAATGTCAGCGAACCGCCCAGAGAAACGTGGACAAACGAGTCACAAGACAAAACACAACGCGTTTCGACCTCTTAGGTCTTCTTCAGGTGAAACAAAAATGAAAACAAATAACGAAAATGCACATAGCTTTGATCGCTTCAGATTGCTTCTGTGTTCAGCGCAAGGAAGAAGGCAACGCGTTGTGTTTTGTCTTGTGACTCGTTTGTCCACGTTTCTCTGGGCGGTTCGCTGACATTTATTTAAGATTTGTCATGAATAATGACATTAAACGAACAAAGACATAGCGACCTTGCAAGAATATTCATTACGTACGCACGTGGGTGTTTGAATTGTATAGCAGTAACATAATGAGCAGCTGAAGTAGAGTAATAAGCTTATCTTTTTACACATGAACGGTAACTGTACTGATGATATAACCGTGGAGCGTTTAGGACTGAGCTTTATTCTTATCACTGAACGTAGATATTGCAGACGAGACGATCAGACAAACAAGACGCAACAAGACAAACTGACATGTCAATGACATGGGGGGAAAAGTGCAGGTGATGGGTCGACACCCGTTGTTGGGGAAGCACATTAGCGCTGTTCATTCAGGAGAAGTTGAACTGTTTCTGATTGATAGGCTGATGCCAGACGTGCAACAAAGCGACGAAGGGGGAAAAAGAACAATGATCACACCAGCACTAACCAACAGTTAACCAGGATGTCAGCTTGTACACATGCATAGTCAGACCCGTCGGCCAACTATACACATCGTGTGATCGATTTCAGTCACCTGTCCTCGAATCCTTATTAACCAGTCTTGATAACCACACATCATGGGAGAGAGTGTGGGAAGGTGAACATGCATAAAAGCACGGCTTAGTGACCAAAGAACAAAAGGCAGAGAGCGAAAGAACAGTGTGTGTTGGTCCTCATTCTGTGTGCTTAACGGCGGCGTTTACGTCCATTGTTTGTCTTTCGGATGTGAAAATCTCGGACCAGATGTGCAGGAGTGTGTGACTCAGGCTCCCAAGTGGTGTTCCTGTACCCAACCCACTTGATTTTGTAATGCTTATGTTTGTCTGTCATCTTACAAGCAAGAACCTGTTCCACGAGGTATGTTTCCTCATCAGAGGGGACCTGGTTGTCCGGTGTGGGGGGGTAAGCGTGGTTGTTGTGCTGGAGGCTGAGCTGGAAGAGAGGGAGGGGGCGGGGCTAGCTGGAATCTGTGCAGATGAGTGCGTCACCTCATCGGTATCAGAGACCGCCTGTGTGGGTGAGTGCGTCACCTCATCGGTATCAGAGACCGCCTGTCTGGATGAGTGCGTCACCTCATCGGTATCGGAGACCGCCTGTGTGGGTGAGTGCGTCACCTCATCGGTATCGGAGACCGCCTGTCTGGATGAGTGCGTCACCTCATCGGTATCAGAGACCGCCTGTCTGGGATGAGTGCGTCACCTCATCGGTATCGGAGACCCTGTGTGGGTGAGTGCGTCACCTCATCGGTATCAGAGACCGACTGTGTGGGTGAGTGCGTCACCTCATCGATATCGGAGACCGACTCGTTGTCGTGGGTTTGAGTTTGAGACCAGCGTTTCGGATCCGATCAAAGATCACAGAAAGATGAGACAAATGATCTTCGAAAGTTTTGGGATAGACAGAGAATGTCATCAATGAAACCCAGGCAAGTTTTGAATGTGAGTCCAGCAGGCACACGGTTCATCAGAGACTGAAATGATCCAGGAGCTCCCTGTAATCCAAAGGGCATTCTGGTCCAAGCAAAGGATCTGAAATGAGTCGTGAAGGTGGACTTATCCTGAGACTCAGAATCTAGTGGGATTTGCCAGAAGCCAGAAACAAATCAAGGGTGGAGAACATGGTGGATCGTCCCATGATGTCTAACGCACCTTCCAGTCGGGGGAGGGGGAAATGTACTGGTTTGGTCACTTTGTTCAATTTGCGGTAATCGACCGCAAAGCGATAGGTACCATCTTTCTTTTTCACTAAAACCACAGGAGACGACCAGGGGGGATGTGGAAGGGCGAACAACCCCATGCTGATACATTTCATTGACTTGTCTCTCTATTTCTGCATTCAGAGCAGTGCTGTACGGTATGGCCTTTGTTTGATAGGAGCAGAGTCACCCGTGTCGATGGTGTGAGACACCAGGTGAGTCTCACACTAGCTCTGACATGTCAGCAGCAAAAATGTCTCTGTTCTGGGCTAGAAAGAGGGTGAAAGAGTCTTTTTAATCTGCAATCAAATCTGAATCTGATAGGTCAATACCTAAATTGGCTATCATGGTTTTGGCTTTAGAAAGTTGGTCAGAGTCAGTTTGAATAGTTGCTGACCTGATATTGGCAGAGTGTTCGGAAATTTCCCCCAAATCTTGGGAAACTTCCTCACAATGACCAGTTGTATCCTTGGGTGTTAATCTCACAGTGGAAGTGAAGTTATTACGCACAACACACATGGCCTGATTTTCTGTTAGTGTAACCAAGGTTCTTGCTGCGATCACCTTCTTGTTTGACAGCAATGCCTGTAATGGCGTCATCGACGCAAAGAACTCTTCTACTGTCTCATGGGGTAGTTGCCGACGGTCGTTAAACTGTTTCAACCGAATCCATCGCGTGGACTCATGAGGTGTAAAGCGCCTGATCAGAGCATCACACAGTCCTTGATACGTGTGCAAGGCAGGCACTGACAGGTCTAATCCATCCAGCCACAACTGCGCCTGGTCCTTCATGAACAGGGGGAGGATCGCTCTTTTACTGTCCTCCTGCCAACTTGTAGTATGGCATATCTGTCAAAAGTTTTCAGCCAGGAAGCAATGTCCTGCGTTGGTTTGCCAGTAAAAAGGATCAGGCATTAACTGATGGGGCAGGTGAAGGGTGGAAGTTGGGGGGTGGGCGTTTCGTCCTAGACTGTCCCCGGTAATGATAGGCTGACTGTGAGCACTGGACGGAAGAGGTGAGAATGGTAGGAGGTAGTACTAACAGGGGCATGGGTTGCACTGTCGGTCAGTGATGATGTGTAGCTGAGAGAGAGATGAGACCTGGGCGTGGGAAGGGAGTTGGAGGATGAAGCGTCATCGACGCAAAGAATGTGAGGAGGGGATCTCATGGTCACGATCCAGCAGATGTCGGACTTACGCAGTAGCCCAACGCGCTGGTCGGACCTTGTTGGTAGAAATTCGACAATACGTCGCCGTGATGGATGGTCTCATATGTGAAACGTTTTTCTTTCTAGTATGAATGAGGATGGGGATGACGAAGATGATGCGATAGGGTTCCATTCTAGTGTGACAACATGACAGGGTTGTGCTGCGCCCTTCCTTCTAGGGAATGTCCAGGATTCAGCCAGGGCTGCAGTGGCAGCTATGGTTGTTTTTTTATGTTTCTTCATCATCATTTTTTTTTTTATTAATGATCTATTCGTTGTCAAGCTTTGGTTTGGTTATATATTCATTTGTTTTATAGCATTTTAGTAAATAAAAATTCATTCACTCATTCACTTATTCATTCGTTTATTTTCGCATTTCCGTCAAATGGATTATCAATGGTCCATCAATCATTTTATTTCATTTATGTATTCATATCAAGGATCACATCTTTAGTGGGATCGGGTTGGTTTTTTCGTTTGTTCATTAAATTTTCATTTTGAATACACCTGTTGTATCCACACACATTTTTATAACAGTTTACTCATGTACATCAAAATTGATTTGCATCAATTATTTAGTTCTTAATTTATTCGATTACCGACCTATCTATTCAATTTCTTTCATTAGGGCAATAATCATTCACGTACATCTTTCATTTATCCAATGCTTTATTTCATTCCTAGTTTGTCTAGTCGGCT
This sequence comes from Conus betulinus, assembly GCA_016801955.1. Taxonomy (NCBI): domain Eukaryota; kingdom Metazoa; phylum Mollusca; class Gastropoda; order Neogastropoda; family Conidae; genus Conus; species Conus betulinus. Next base: position 25,767 of record JADBJO010022964.1, read on the forward strand.
GACTTTTTTTCAGTAAAGGATTCCATCACAAAAAGGAAGGAGAAGAAAGTATAATTTTGTTGGGCAAATTACAGTCACCAACCTCCCACCATGAAGTGATCATCTACCAAGAATGATATTAGCTGAGCGCTATATGATTTAGTGAGTTAAGCGTGAATATGGCTGCCGAGTGCTTTTTAATATGGGAAAGGAAGCAAATCGCATTTCATGGTTTAGCAGTAACAGAAAAGCTGATAGTCGCTCTTTCAACAGATCACTGTTGTGAAAAACACCAGTGCAGGTGAGACCCCTGCACAGAGAGAGTCACCGTGTATTGTCTTTCCTCTTCAGTATGACAATTCTGCAACAGGGTCAGTATGGAAAACTCTTTCAATCCACCGATCAACAAAATTGGAGTTTAATACCAAGGTGGCACTTACAGAAACTAGCCAAACAGAACACTATTTTTCATATTAACTGTAGAGCACACGACGTGAAAGGAATAGATAGAGTCGACAATGAGTTCTGGAAAGAAGTCTTAATTACCTATTTGAACTCCAGCAGATTGTGAAACAAGGAGAACTGAAGAGCTCTGAGTTTCAGAATCAATTACTGTTTAACAATTCACTTATAACATACAGGAACAAAACATTATTTTTTAAAACCTGGTACAGGAAAGGAATGGAGAAGGTGAAAGATGTATGCATCATACTGAAAACAGATTACTTACACTACTTACACTAAACATTGTTGAAGAAAACAGGGCAAACGTAATACTGGAATATAATATCCTCGTTAATGCTATTCCACGGACCTGGCTACAGTGGAGACATAGAGGTGAACAACAGAATGAAACTCGGCAGTGCGACGCAAGTCGCTATAACACAAAGCCGAAAAACATTAAGAAAATCTTACAAACTGGAAACCCGGAGGTCCCATGTTCTTTTCACTTTTGGAGGAGAAAACTTGGTTTCGAACTCAATAGTTCAACATGGGTCCAGAGCGAAAGAAATCACTAAAGAAACAAGGCTAAGAGTTTTGCACTGGAAAATCCTCCATAATATATATCCAACAAATATTATTCTAAATAAAATGAAGGTAAAAGATTGTAACAAGTGTTCTTACTGCCCTGAGGCTGTGGACTATGTTGAACATTTTTTCTGTGAATGCCCAATTGTAAACCATTTTTGGACTTTTATTGAAAAGAAAATCCATTCACAAATAAATACTCCCTGAAATTATCAATACGAGATATATTATTTGGTGTCAATAAAATGCAATATAATAAGGAACATTATAAGTACATAAACTACCTCTCATTCTAATTGGGAAAATGTGTATAAGCATTTAAAAAAAAAACTGAATCCGCTTTATCTCTGCAGTCCATCTTTGAAAGAGAAATGAACGTGAGAAACTTATGCAGATCTTAACCCCG